>LKNJ01000461.1:129784-233432 GCA_002120245.1 Maccullochella peelii | reverse complement strand
GGCCTCCCTCATCTTTTAAAGTGGGAGAACTTGCACAATTGGTGGCTGACTAAATACTTTTTTGCCCCACTGTACATAGGCATTGCTCAACATGTTACATCTAGTAATTTGAAACTTTATTCGCAAATAACTTGATACTTTTCACATAGCAAAACATTTCTCATTTCCTGTTGGAATTGAAGTAGTGTGTCAATTGTCTCAACCTCTGTATAGCCAAATGCTGTGCGCCAAGTAACATACTGGAACCATGCAAAAAGCTTTGGTGTGACCCATACTGACACAAAAGAGGAAGCAAGTAAATAATGTAAGAAATAGAGACAGAAACTAACAGAGAAGGGGGCTGAGAGAGACTGGTACAGCAGGAATCCGAAGCGCAGTGATGACGACAGCTTGTTTATGTAACCGTCTCTCCCTAAGGCATGAGAGAGAGAGGAAGACAGCAACTCTGTAAAAACACACTAGCAGAGTGGTCCCATTCTCTAGATTTAGAGTGTTTTCTGCAGACTGGCCAACCAGGAGACTGAACACAGTAAAAGTGGACTGACCTAAATTACTAGAGGAACACTTAAGAATTCATCAAAAATTATCTCAAACCTGGATCTTTACAAAAAAAATGTGTCATGTTGGCAAAAAAGATACAACAGGGGAGGACAGGCACAGAGTTATTTCAGGTACCTTCCACTTCCTCTTAGTTTGATTGATGAGATGGAATAGGCTAGCTACACCTCTAATGGTCAGTCAAAGACAAACACACAACGTAGAGAATACAGACGTGAACACACAAACAGCAACATACATGCTCTCCCCAACTATTTGTTTATATATTTAGTAGTAATATTGATGGGCTAAATCTATTAAAGTGATAAACATATGGGTTTCAAATGATGTGCACAGATGACACACCGTATAAAAGTGTGTCAGAAATTCCAAACAATTATTTCATAAATCTGTGGAAGTGGAAAGTATTGAAACAATTAAGCTAAATGTCCATCTGAATACAGAGATCTTTAAACTATAAAAGCATAATATGGCTCACAAACCAGTCTCTAATCCTCAAATATAGCAATCCTTCCAATCCTACATCTCTCCCTGCTTCTTTTCATTCATCCATCTATTCCTCTTTCCATATGTCAACGTACTCCAAGGTTGACAGCCCATGAAAAAGGACCTATCCATTTTCTATTTAGAGCTAGTATTTTTTTTATGGTTTCACAAACATGTTGAATGCCTTTCCACAAACCAGCAATGGCAATCTGTGGTGCACTGGCATTTTATAACTTAACTAAGGTCACGATAACATATTTTATTCTGACAGTGTGACGATCCCTGGGAGGCCACTAAAGATACTAAAATATGAGTCTCACAGGTAAAACTTGAGCTGACAGGTATGGCCCTCTGCAGGTGGCAGAAATGTGGCTCATAACATCCCCGGGCTGGTGGAGCATGATGCACAAGCAATAGAGGAAACCGCAAACACAAGAATGTAGGGTAACATACAGTAGCTAGCCATTGTTACCTAGTGAGCAGTTCCAGTGTCTGCTTTATCAAATATCTACTATAAGTCAAATGAGGAGGAGAATTTTTATCATTCAGAGAAACGGCAGGCATCCCAACTTCTTTTTGGGTGCTCTTGCTGCACGGACGCACTTCGAAAAAGTAAGACAGACCAGAGGACAGTTGAAGAAAATAATTGCATCAATGAATCAATGCACTTTGCATTCTCCCCGCAGACAGAAAGCATTAGACAGCATGTGAGGTAAGGGGAGAATAATAAATACGATGCCTATTTCAGAATTTAAGATTAGGAAAGTGTAAAAAGGAGGAGGGGAATAAGGAAGCCAGAAAGAGAAAGAGCTTGAATTAAAGACGAGATGATGAGAAAAAAGACTGATGGGGATTATAGCGCGTAGGTACTGAAGCAAGAGCAAATGAATGAGAGGAAGAAACAGTGGAGGAGTTGAAGAGGGGGGGCAAGT
Source organism: Maccullochella peelii (assembly GCA_002120245.1). Classification (NCBI taxonomy): domain Eukaryota; kingdom Metazoa; phylum Chordata; class Actinopteri; order Centrarchiformes; family Percichthyidae; genus Maccullochella; species Maccullochella peelii. The sequence goes on along the minus strand of LKNJ01000461.1, from coordinate 231,456 downwards.
ATGAAAAGCGGAGAATGAGAGGCCATGGGGGAGCAGTCATGAGGCAAAGAGAGGAACAGAATAAGCAAATGCATTTAGGAGTGAAAGTGGCTGCTCAACCAAGACCAGTCTGCCAATGTGTGGAGGACTCTGTTTCTGAGCAGGTAATAAAAAGAACTGATGAGGCATTAGCATCACTGGCTATAAGCTTCTTCTCCCCATTCTGGCTAAGAGTAGACTGGGCTGATCTGCCCCAACCTAGATGAGGCTAGAAGACTCTGTGTATATAACAACAGCAACATAATAATCATAAATAATAAAGCATATTTAGCAAGGTCAGAGGTAACAACCACGTCATGGCCCTTTTAGGTGACAACAGGCCAGTGGGGCAATGTCAACAAGGTTTTATTTAAATGCCTTGGAACCAATAAAACCAGAACTCATTAAAATGGGACAAGGTTTGAACCACCAACCAGCAGAGAGAGCATTTATATGGTGCCCTCAAGAAACAAATATTTAGCATTTCATTAGACAGCAGAGAAAAGCGAGGGAAGCAGGGAGGGGGAAAGTAAGGGAGGGGTATTTCACTGCCGACCCATATTAAATAGAGTTAAGTGTGGCTTCAAGCAGGGGCCCTAAAAAATGTCAACGAGTGTGTAAATGACTATAACTTGTGTGCCTTATTTTTAAAGCAAATGCAGATCGACCACACCATTGTCTTTCTCCCCGACTAAAGAAGGACAATTGGAGAGGACACCTGAAGCAGGGCGAAAATGTGTGGACTTGATGTTTTCACAGCATCTGCCGGATGACTCCAAAAATTAATAAATGTCAGTTATCTGCAGGGGAAAATGTCATCACTGCTTCTACCCGTAATGGATGTTCACATGAATGATGTGGCCAATACATCATGGCAGGGTTGTCTGTGCAAACTGCTGCAAGGTCCCAGGAATGTCACCAATACAAGCTCATTTGATGATCAAATCCTTTAACACATTAAAAGTACTTAAAGACAATGTTAACTAAATGACTTTTTATGAGGGATGAACAGGAAAAAACATCTAAAAAGGGTATTCCAAAGGCGATTCTTTCTAAGGTTAAGTAGTTTCAGATGAATATGTACAGCATTTAAGTAAACACCCAGAATACTGCATCAATTAACAGCCTTTGCACAAGGTAATAACCTTTGCAGCAACTGACTAATCAAAGCTCTGCAGTCTGAGGTCAAATATGCCCATGTTAAAATTCAAGGCTCACTGCCTGTATTCCAGGCACTCATTCTAGTGGAGGCAGGAAGCAGTCAGCCACAACCAGTCCCCAGCAAACCAAGTGGAAAAGTGTCTCCATACAGTGTCCCAGGAGGGACAAACCAGAAGAAGAATTAAAAAAAAAGAACAAATAATCCGCTAGCCCAACTCCAGTCAGTGCATGTCTTTCACACTCACTTTCATTAGCTAAGATGGGGGAGAAATTGGGGAAGAGGGGGGAAAAAGGTATAAGTGGCAGGGGGGATGGTGAAAGGCAGGCGGGCAGACCTGGGGGTTTGCGTTTTCTATTGCGGGTGGCAGAGCTGAGCATGTGTTAATCAGCCATAATGCAACGCACTATGTCATATCACATTATGCCCTCTGCCAGTGTTTCACCTCCTTTCACTCTTTTCAGCCCTCTCTCTCCTCCGGTGGCCTCAGCCCTTCATCCCGAGAGCAGAGTGAAGGGATGGGGTGGGGGTGGAGCGGGGTGGGCAGGGTGTAGGGGGGACTGCCTGAGTTTTTCTGCACTGACGAACCAGAGGCATCCGCAAACCTGCCCCTGAGGACCTCTGCTAAGAGCCCGCAAGAATCCTTTGCATGACTGGAGAAGGGAAAGCACAAGGCCAAGGACATGCAGACAAATGCATATAAACACATGCACAGGATCATATATGCAACAATGAACATGCACACAAATGCAAGTTAAAAGGAAATACACAAACAAAACAATGAAACGTGGACAGTAAGGACCATACACTGCTGCCAGGGCAAAGCAGCACAAGTATACAAAGTACACAGACGAAATGTTGCACTACAAAAATATGGCCTACTTCCTGTTTGTATGCTTCGTCAAGAAGAATATATTCATCTGAGTGCGTGTGTTTCTCAGGATTGTCCTGATGTCATTGTGGCTGGATGCATTTTTCAGATGACATTTTCAAAGCCAGCGTGTAATCCTGCAACTCATGTAAATGTATAATTCAGCACGCAGAAGGGGAGACTGCTGAGACGGACGTGCTTCATTGAGTGTGTCTTATAGTTTTTAGTTTCTTGCTCATCAAAACCAGTTTGTACGCGTCAGTTTGCAGGTGACCGCCATGTGCACGAATGCGCAGCCTGCATGTCGGATGGAGAACGAAGCAGATACAGATGGAAAGAATGTTTGCATGTGTATTCACAAGACTGCGAGTGGAGCTGACAGACTGCTGAATTTGCAGCTTTGAACTGGGGGTAAAAAAGGATGAAGACAGACAGAGAGAGAACTGGGGGTTGGGATGTAAATAACACACATCACTGGGTCCACTGATCTCTTTCTCTGTCTCTCTGCCTGAGGGCACTGAGGGCCCAGCTTGCTGTCTACAGTGGAGGGGGCAGTGTCACCGGAGAGTATGTGCATGTGTACATCTGTGTCTGCGCTGTCGGTCTGCACATGCTCAAAGTGTGTTACAGTAAGCAGGAGAGAGACAGTGAGTATGGTGTGTGTGTGCACGTGGGGCGCCTCCCTCTATCTACAACCATCAGTTTGTGTGTGTGCGGATGTGTACACAACACACTGAGAATCATATTATATAATAGTTTAGCCATATGAAAAAGCCTCCGTCAGCTCTTTGCTTTTGTGTGGTAGGTGGCTCATTTTGAGCACACACAGTGCTGAGAGGAAAGATACAAATATTATGGCATAGTAAACAAACAGAAAGGAAATGGTATGGAGTATGCAGTCACACACAAATACATCTGCACACATGGTGCACATATGAATGCAAACACACAATGTGGACACAGGACTGAAGCCTGGACATTTGTGGTATGTAACAGAGTATACAGTCCTCTCTATCTTTTCCAGAGATGTGAGGTCTAACACGGGTCACCTCTCCCTTTGTGGCTGCCCTGCAGGCAATAATGTCCCCTTGCTGTGATCCCACTGCCCTCTCACACTTGCCAACAAACCCTGCAACCTTCATATTGCTTGTGTATCGACACGCTGGCAATGGGGCCAAACGTTCTCTCAGTGAACATGTTGATGATTTCCAGCATGGATTAGGGTCCCCTGAGCCACTGATCTGAAAGGTGGCAGGCCATCAGAAAAGCTTTAGTATTGTTCTGCTGTATTATAAGGCACTGCTCAGAACTGGCAAGCTTTTTTGGATTTAATTTAAAATTCATTTGAATGTGATTTCATTGATTAAATACTGCCAATATTATGCTTTAGGAATAAATATGCAAAGAATTAGCCAATCCTATGACATCTATATAGATTAATAAAAACGTATTAAGATATTACACTGTACTGTTCTGACACACTGTTGGTTAGCTTGTGCTGCAGAGGCACTGAATTGCATTGTGTTCTGGTTTCTAATGCTGTTTCTGAGGATTAATATAATCATCATCAGTAGAAGGGGTAGTGGTAGTACTCTGCTAAATACCTTAAAGAAAAAAACATATGTAATGTTTTGAAAAGAGCAAATAAATACCTCGTACCTTAAAACCTGGACACAAAAGACGATTTGACCACAGTAGGCTGAGGGCCGCCGCACCATGAGTCATCCAACTGTACAAACCGGTTCACTGCTACTCACAACTACAACAGTGTTGTGAGTAGAGCCAAAAATATAGTGAGCCAAAAAGATAGAGATGCTGGCCCAAAGAGAAGCCAAGACCTTGGAGTTTAGTGGTTATTTGACTGGTGATTGCTGTTGTGCTGCACTATGTAATACTGTGGACGATATATTCGAAAACAAAAGCAAGACCAGCATAAATAGTCTGCCCATGGGTGAGGTGATGTACTATGACTGTTGGCACTGTTTTAGCCACTCATCTCCTAAAGGGCAAAAATATGCAAATCACCAGCGACAAAACGATTCTCCTGGCCCTCCATCTTTGAGATGGTTGAGCAAAATTCTGCTACTGACACCATTTCATTCTCTCATTCGTTTTCTGGTATTTGAAAGGGCCTCTGCATATAGCTGACACTTTAATGTATATCCTCTTAAAACGATATCAAGTAAATAAACCATGTCACTAGAGAAACAATACTCATGAAGACTGAAATAGTTACAAAAATAGAAGTTATAAAAGATAGAATTGTAACAGTTGATCTACAGCCATTTTTATATAGGTAGAAAATTTATTATTCAACCCTGTCATTAACAGGTACATAACATGTCTGAATAACTGTTGGGTGTTACCTCGAATTTGCGGTTTTAAATACAACACCTGCATTATGCATGATCTGCAGGATGCATGCAATATGTGTTTGCTGAAAGTCTTCAGCTTACATTTCAGGCCCCTTCACTGGACACATTCAACATGGACAGACAAAAAAAAGCAAAAGCAAACCTCAAAACTTATGTTGGCAGAAGTCCAAGTTAATTAAATTAAGATGAGGAAGTTTTGTTGGAGATGGAATTACATGACCAGACAAAGTGCCTTTTTTTATCCAAAGCCTCACAATGGACTGTTCTGAAACTGTTCCAAAAAGCAATTGAGGGAATGCAAACAAGTGGTGCACACTGGTGACCCTGAGAATATAACCCAAGCTGCAAAGAAATATTACTTACTTATTAAGTAAAGCTTTTCTATTATGTCATTATCCCATTCTACAAAGAGGCCAAGAATTCAGAGAAGCAAATAATTTCAGACAAACAGAAATCCACAATGTATACAGTGTTTAGGTATAATGTGTAATCAAAAAAACCTCTCTGGCATTATCTGACACAAAAGGAAGTAGCTTTCATCTACCCATAGGGCATATAGAGGGGGAGCGGAGGAAAACGCAGAGTCCAAGAAATCTCCGAAGTGGCTGGTAAATTTTAAAACATCAGCACTTTGCTCTTTAAGAATAACTTCCACCTCAGTCCTTTCAAACACAGCTGGGGCATTTCACTTTCTTCCAGGCATGAGAAGCAGTTTCCTCAGCTATCATTCCTGTTACCTCTCAAATGGACTGGACAGGTATCTGGCCCAGTCATTAATTGAATATCACTTTCTGTGGTTGGCCATGTCATTGACATGGCTCCTGTCTCAACACCATACAGCCTCCATTTGTTATATCACAAGGCAACAATGACAGCAGTAAGTGAAGTCATCCGGTTTGCCCCAGAATGCCATTATGGCTCAATTCTTCACAAGTCCTAATGCAATTTGTATGGGGAAAGTAATAACAGTAATTATTTCGTGTTTGCCAAAATTCTCTGTGTGAAGTGAGGACAGCCAGGGACTAAGACCAAAATGGCTGAAGTTAAGAGGAGATAATTGGCAGGAGAAGCAACGGGATTTGGCTAAAAGAGACCTAAATTGGTGAAACAATGGGTAGAGTCAGCAAAAGAATGAGTCACATTTACTTTGTTATTTTACTTGAAGCCTCCACAGACAAGCTACTTTAATATTAATCCCCAGAATTTTCCATGATATTGTCTGGTTACTGCCACAGGTTATTTCACTATGAGAGGCCGAGAAAATGGGAAGGGAAAGAGAAAAAGATTGCAACCCTGAAAGCGTTTCAATGGCGCCGGGGCTTAGGAAAGCACTGAGAATGGTATTAATAGAAAAGGGACTGTCATGCATGAAAACCAAACAAGGTTGATCGTATGTAATTCTATGTAGACTATTTACAGAAGACCGAGAATCAGCATGCCACATACATAACAAAAGATGGTCCTACATTGGACTAGGACAGAATGCAAATCATAGCTAATCCTTGAGAGTGAAACCAGTCCACTAGAGGTAAACTTCCTCCAGCCTGAACTCAGAGACACAAGCCTATTAGCTCTGCTAAAAGCCCAATTATCTTGATTCATCCACAGCGTGTTCCTGTTAAGCCAGGTGTATGATGTGCTGACTGCTGAGAAGACTCCAGCTTAGATGGGAGGACAGGGAGACGATTCTTTTTGCAGACTCTTTGAAAACAGTAAGAAATCATACATAAAAAGCGGGTGGGTTGGGGGTGGGGATTTGTGGTTCGCAGTCGAGATGTTTGGCTTGCGAGGCAAGCCTATTGACCCTTGAGAGAAGGAGCCAGAAGCAACTGAAGTGAAATAAAGGGAAAAAAATTGCAACGTAGCGATATAATCAGACATGCTTACAATGCTAGTCAGCCAATCACACCAAATCCAAGTGCTGTGATTTGCTGGGCAATACAAAAATGTTTGGTCTGAGCCATGTGTTAATGTATACTTTGCGAACAGGCCCTTGGGCGAAGTGACAGTCAAGTTGAATGGAATTGCAACTCTGGATTCCACCCAAAAAATAAAAAAGAGAAAGCTGAAACAAGATTATGTACTTCAATCAGGCTCCACCAAGGACACGTCACCAAGCTCAATGTCAAAACGATGTTGCTTCAAATGCTTTGACAAGTGCCGTTCATGGACAGGTGAAGTATAAGAAACAGCAGCACCGGATCCTGGGCTTATGGTTCAGAGAGGATTTTATTTTCTCAAAAAGGGGTACAAAGTGATGCAGCTCCCTGGCTCACTCTGACCATAATCCAGACCAAGGAAGGAACCGTCCTGCACGATCCAAAACTGTAAAGAAGCTAAGGCGAACAAGGGCATGATACAGGGCATCTGAGAAGACATCAATCTGGTTAATAAGAAGGGATTCAAAGATGATTAGTTGAAGAAGGAGAGAAAAAAGAGGGGGAACAAGTGAAGAAGGTGAACATAAGGATGTGAGAACACTGATGAGGTTAAAAGAAAGAGTGGTCTGTGAAGAGGGCTGAGCGGGATTGAAAGAAAGGGGCGGGCAGTGATGAAAGGAGGAGAGTCCCGTGACATGAAAAATCTTTAACAGGAGTTGTCATATCCTCTCTTTCTTTCTCTACTCCCTCTCTTTTCCTTTTTCCTCTCTCCCACTCCAAGACCCATCGGACTGTGTTAATCTCCTTCAAGGTTGGGTAATTACAAAAAATAAATAAATAAAACCTTGCTCAACAGAAAGCAGTCTAGTTATTATTGAGGGCCGATTGTTGATTCACCTCCTCATAATGGGGTCAACGCTAATTACTAGCATGTTTACTTCCTCTGCCCATTTACAGCTATCCTAATAGCTTTTCTTTCAAGTAGACAATGCCTTAATATTGACAGAAAATACACTACCAAAAATCAATCAACATTGGTGCATGGTTAAAAGCTCCAGTTTGCAGAGAAGAACCAAGAGCTTCTGTGGGTGTAAATTGATTTCCCTCTCATTAACCCACCTCTTAATTTCAGCGTATTTCATTTCATTTTTTTGTTTTGTCTCAGAATTTTCAAAAAGAAAAAAAAGAAGGCCCTTGAGGCACAACCAAATATTGACGAACACAAACCACACCTGTTCTGTCTTAGGGAAACTTAAATGAAATCTTCAGCCAGTGTCTCTGCAGTCGAAATCTCTCCTCCCAATCCACTTTGAGCCAAACGGCTGCCATCTTGTCAAATATATTTCTCTCAGCTGCAACATGGGAATACTGGAACGTCATATGAATAGCTGCAATGAGCCATCTCATATTACAATGACAAAATGCAGTGTTTTTGCAACAAGTCTTGTTTACAGAGATGCCTGGTAAGCAAGAATGTGTTTTTCTACCCCTAGGAGAATCCAAATATACATAAGAATGCTTGGCAAAACCAGGCAAGAGATTTAAGAAGAGGGCATGAGCACTGTTTGACAACAACCGACTCACTGTTAAAAGAACATGAAATAAGTTTATTCAGTGTCCTGGGTCTGTCTTATAGCTGAATCATGTAAATGTTAGTACTGAAAGCATGACAATAGGTTCTGAGAGATTTATGCAAACAATAGCTTATCCACAAATAAACGTAATGGAGAACAGAATTAGAAGTGTGCCCAGGCCTACAACTTGAGCTTTCTGCATGTGTGGAGAAATGGGTTTGCTGTGAGGACTGTTCCAAATACTGTTCCAAGAGATGCTGATACAAAAGATCAAAACATGCTGAGCTCTAAAAAAAGGCTCGTCTTCAAACCCTTTGGAATGCTTCATTTAGAACACAATCACTTTGTCCCACTGGTCTCATTGTAGCAAAAACTCATTCATTTAAGTCACTCGAACTAAGCAGTTTTGGTTCAGGATGCTACTGCAGAAAGCCTCAATCCCCCTTGTTGTCCTGGGGCCCTGCTGGACCACCAACGCAAAGTTTTCTTTAATGAGTGTGTGTGTGTGTGTGTGTGTGTGTGTGTGTGTGTGTGTGTGTGTGTGTACACACACCCCCCGAGTCCATTTCATTACGACAACCTTGTTTTCTTGTAGGGACGCCTGACACAGCAGTACCACTGATGTCTTCCATATCCACAGCCGTAGGAACAAAGAGAGGGCAATGAGAAAAGAGGAAGAGAGGGAAGGAGATGGTAGGAGGTGCAATCTACCCTACCTAGTCTCAGCCTACACACAGACAAAGACAAGCCACAACTTCAAAAGAGAAAGACAAAAAGAAAATTTGCCAAGCTCTCAGCTTTTCTCGAGATGGTCTCTACGGGTTAATTAGAACACCAAGTCCCACCTCATCTGCCTTCAAATTGCATACTATGCATTCACACAAACATGCAACCAACTGCCCTGTGCTCCATTAACACAACACACTCTCCACTACACACACACACAAACAAATCAGGCTGTGGTTGATCCCTGTACCGGTGCCTGTGGCAAACTAACATCAAACATAATCACTGTCCATCTGGTCTACTCGGGCCCCATTCTGTCGTCTTTCCTCTCGGCCCTGTCCGCACTCAGGTTAGCTCAAGTCAAAACCTTGTGGTGAAAGTCAATCTGTCTCAACACTGCAATGGGGGTCGGAAATCGGTAGCGAAATTGTCAGAGGTGTCAGGAATGTGCCTTCTTGCTGCGGTCAGATTTAACATGGCAGGGTGCTCATATCGCTGGCAAGATGTTTTTGTTTTTTTGTAAATCCATACAAAAGTTCACTTGCGCACCACTTTCAAGATCTTTGGCTCTCTTTTACCATTTTGAGAAATGAGGACGCAGATGGAGAGTATCTGTGAGAAAAAGAGGGAACCCAAGAAAAAGAAAGACGAGTAGGAACACACTGACTATGAACATGATAGATTCAGAGAAGGGAAACAGAACACAATCCCTTCTTGGCTCCAGCAATACATCAAGTTTATATGGCGAGAAGAGGCATTTGTGTCTCCTGGGACACAAATAGGTAGGAGGGAGTGGAAGAGAGAGAGAGAGAGAGAGAGAGAGAGAGAGAGAGAGAGAGAGAGAGAGAGAGAGAGAGAAGGTAGAAAAAAAATATGTTACAGAGATAAAGAGAAAGAGGACAAGGATGACAGCTGGCCAGGCACTTCATGCATCTGGCAGGGGTGACTCACGGAGCCATAATGAAAATGCAGGGCGAGATCAGGATCAGTGTGAGAGAGGCCTCCATCCATCAAAGGACTCCCATTGAGAAAAGGAAGCTTCAATGATAACGGCAAATATGTGACTATTCTCAACCACAGATGGAGCATTTCCACATTACGGCCTGCATGCTATTAGTACATGAAGACACGACTTGCTGCTATTTCTCATGACTGAATGGGGTGTCATGCTAGATATACTGATGTGTCCTCCACTACCTTCATATGGATTCACACTTTCTGTTGTGATTAAAAAAAACAAAGCTCAGTTTTGTATTAATGGAAGCCAAAGGTCATGGCACCACCTGTCCTAATTGGCTGTCAGGCTAGTAAGGGGGGTGGGCTTTGCCTTTGATAAGGGCAGTGTGTGGAAGTTTACAAGAGAGAATAGTAGAGTTGCTGTTGAGAGAAGAGTTGGGTGTTGCCAAAGGAATCATCTGGTTGCCAATGCCTAGAAGAATGTGTTTGTGTGTTCACTTACTGGAACAAACAGCTTTTTAGAAACAGTTTTCTTCCCTCAGTTTTGAAGGATCGTCATTCCTGTTGACTGCATCTTCACCTCTACTAACGAACTGCTAACAAGTACTGATGTTGAGTGTGGAAGATAGCTGGCCAGTCGTGTAGCTTGCCACAGAGCCAGAGAACAAAGTAAGGCCTTTTTCAGTTTTATGCAGCACAGACTAAAATATGTCCACAGGAAGCTAGACCTACGACACCATAGAAAAGGAATGTGAAAGGCAGCAAAATAAATCCTGATATGTAACCCAGGCTGCAGGTTGCCAGGACACAATGCAGTTTTTATGGTCAGAAATGTATCTTGAGCCGAATGTTTTCTAAACACTTGATGTCATGCTGGATATACAAGTCTTCCTTTAATGAATGTGTGGGATGAATGTGAGTTCTTTCACCACTTGGAAGCTTTATGAAGACAGTTTTATGTCAGTTGGGAGTGTAGTCATCACTGTGATAGTTAATCTTAAAGGATGTACAGTAGTTGCAGCTCTTGTAGTATCTAAATGAGACCAACCTTCTCTTTCCTCTGTCGACATGCCTCCTCTGCTGAGAGCAAGGTTTTGTAGTAGGCGCTGCGCTCTGCTGTGAAGTGGACCTTGGACAGAGCATTTTCTACCAGCGCCACTGACAGATTCACACCCTCAATGTGCAGCCAGCCAATGAAGTTCCCTGCTTTGTCCATGCTCTCCACTTCAACTTCCACCTGGAACAGAAAGAGAGAGGGGAGGGGAGGAAGGAGAGGAACAAAAGAGGCCCAGTTAATGTTGCGTATCCGAGATAAGGTTTGAGATTCTATTATAGCAATGAAGGGAAGGTGTGGGGGGGGTCCTGTGAGGAGACATCACTGCTCTTAAATAGACATCAATGGAGGGCCTGGAGCTCTGTATTGATTTGGTAGGACACACACACAGATCCCGTTTCATTCCTCTGTTGTGTGTTTCCCAATCTGTGGTATCTGGTCTTGGTCAGCATGGCACACATTTTTTTGAACAGTAGTGGCCTCTTGTCTTAGAGGCGTAGATTGAGGCCAACTTGTCCTTGACATTATCAATTAAGTGCTACAGTCAGCTTTCTGTGTCTATTTGCAAACAATATAACTCTTAAGTTTTAAGCCTGCACAAACAGTATGAGTTGCTTCAAATTAGTGTTGCATATGCATAAATATTGCCATCCTACTTTTTTGTGATGTAAATCATTTGCAATTAGTGACAGGCAAGTTGCAATTCCCTTAAGTTAACAAATGAGGGCACTGAAATAGCTAACCCTGCTGACAAGGTAGGAAAGATCTCACAACATTTCCCATGATGGACTATAACCAAATTCTGCCTATTCAGGCTAATTATCTATTCATTACATTTTGTTTCATAAGTGATGAAAGGGNNTCGATTTATTTATTTTTTCCTACTCTAAAGCCTCAGTCAGCGAGAAAGTGAGAGGGCAGGTGTGCTGAAGAGATAGGGAGAAGTCAAGCGATTAAGACTCTAGCTGCTTAGCCCTGCAGCCACAAGGGAAATCTGAGGGGGAATTAAGTTTGTAAACTGCTCTGCCTTGTTCTTTAAAGTAAAAAGCTTTTATTAATGAATGCATAATCTCTTCTATTATTAAGCACAAAATTGACAACCTTGGCATACAGCAGCGAAATACATATATTTCCAGCCATCGGCAGTATGGAAAATGACTAAAAGGTGTATAACATAACAATGGCACATCAATGCAACAACGGCTCAAAGAAAAACAAATATCGGTGGTTTGTGTCCCAAAATGTATGTCATGTACAAAAGTAGTTACCTGTTCAATAATAAACTTAATAATAATTACTGTACTTGTCTCTAACACACAATAATGTGCTGTAAATCCTCCATCAAAGACAAAAGAGCAGCTAGGACATTTGTCTACCTTCCCAGGTCTTGACTGTGATACAATCTAAGTTCACTCATACCTCATCTGCTATCTCAGATACTCACCCCATTTTATCTCTCTCTCTAAGTGCAGAAGCAGTTACATAACTAGGCTATTAGAGCACCACTGGTCCTCAGAGCACCCAAATGTCAAATGGGGAAGTGGGCAAGTGCTGGAAAAAGGCTAGAATTGCTAAAACCAACTTAACTGTCACAACTACCACTAAGGCAGCAAATACAAAACAAAAATAAAACAACACTGACAACTAAAAACAACATTCCTAACGGAAAAAATCCAATCTTGGGGAAAAAACACTTCTGGACTAGATTTGTTGCTACACTAACTGGACAATCACTTCAACTTAACCAAATAGCTAGTCAACAGAAAACAAATATTATCTGTTGTCATACTTATCTTGATGGGAGAGTGGGATACCCAGACTGAAGTCAAAAAAGTATCTAAATTACAAACCATAGGTGATCAAGAGCCTTAAAACATCATTAGACAAAAAGAAACTGGAATTTCACTGACCAGCAGGAAAGAGATGAAAGAGGCTATTAGAGAGGTCAAATGTAAAATTAAGGACATATTAATTCATAAAAAGAACGGAGGCCCAATTTCCACTGGCAGAATAAGATCAGCTTGGAGAGGCTTTAAATCCATGGCAGAATAATACTAGTGTTGGTACAATATGTCGCCCTTAATATGAAAGATGGACTGATAACAGCTTGTTTGTCCAGTGAGCAATCATTGCCAGTAATGAGAACTTGTCACATTCTCTGCCTTGATGATTCCTACTCTGCTTTTAGGTTGTTTTTAAATATCTGTTTGATATGTTTTTATATATTTTTTAAAACACTACTTTTATCTACTATTCTGCTGTTGTTGAGCTGTGTCTGTAATTAGGTTACAGCCTCTCTGACTTTTCGATGCAGGATAAATTATTTAAAGTGGCAATAGACAACTTTTCAGCATTTACTCCACCTAGCATTTCTAAGTGCTATTAATGTGGCGCCGCTGTCGCAAAGTCTAGTGGATCACTTTCAGTTTCCCTCAGAGCCTAGCTACTACCAACAACACAGGACACACTGCATTTGTTTCCAAATTTCCGTGAAGAAACGATCAACTCCACTTTGGAAATAAAAGAGAAGAAAGAAGCCTCTTGTTCACAGAAGAGGTAAAATGAAATTGTCATCATTTTATATTGAGTAATAACATACGTGTATGTGACTACAACAGGTTGGTGTTGGAGGGGGGAGAAGAAGATAACACTGTCATCTAGTGCTTGCTTGGTGGAAAACGGTCTCTGTAAACAATAATACAAAGAGTAACATTAGGGTTTAGACCTGCTCTATAGTGCCCTGAGATCACTTCTGTTATGATTTGGCGCTGTATAAATAAAACTGAATTGGTTAGTTTTCTGGCTGCTAGTGGTAGCATTCAGGACAGTAGACAGGCTGGTCCAAAGCAAGAAATAACCATAAGAATCCCTGATCTCAGTGCTATGATAGAGGCAGAGTAAAACACCCGGAAGTCAGAACCCTCTCAAGTCCAGCAGCTCTCTCCATCGAGTGAATGCCAGTCCGAGGTTCACCCTTGTTTTTCCTCATTTTTTAATCACTCCCCCTCTTTACACTCACTCCGGTTGTTGCACTGTCCATCATTTCCACTAGCTGGGGATGGTTACCGGAAAATAAAAAGCCTATTCCTCTTTTGTTTTGGTTGCACAGTGTAATGGTTGACCCGCTTGCTTTGTTCTGTAAATCGAGCCTTCATTTTCCCCGGCAGATCGTACCCGTGGGACAGAATTGCACAGTGAAAGCGAGGCTTATAGGAAACCAGTCTAAACGCCAATGTGTCATTATTTTATAGCCATTACATTGTGCAATCAACTTCATAAACTTCAACTTTACTTCATAATGATAAGTTATGAAAAAAGTTGTCTGTCACTTTAAAGGCACTGCTGAGATCTGTAAAGTTATCAGCATGTTTCATATTTTTGACATTATATAGAATAATTACTAAAGGAAATATTCAAAAGATGAATCTATATTGAAAATAATCCTTACTTAAGGACAACCGATGAGGAACTGCTCAAACATCATTTCCCTCTTTGTTTCCCTACTTTGCATGAAGAAACAGTGGCACCCCAGAGTTCGGGAGCTTGATCTGAAGATGACATTTCAGATTTTACAAATACATGGAATTTGAGTACCTCCTCCCTTTAAAGTAAATAGCTTTGGTCACAATGTGAAGAGGACAGGGGAGGCGGAGTGGAAACTGCTTTGAGTAAAGCCCAGATGGTTCCCAGCAGAGGCCTCTTCCAAGCCAAGATGGCTCCCGCCGGAACACAAATGGGCTCTGGTAATCTCATAAACGCTGGGATTGTGTCGACACAGTGGACGGAAAAGAGCAAAAAGGCAAAATACACATACACAAAAAGCCATGCACGTGTGCGTACAAGCACATACACAGTCATTCACAAGTACAAAAGACAAAGCCATTTGGTAGCATTGAAGTGAAACCTGGCCCGGGGGCATGTTTTAAAACTGCAGCAGATTTAATTCACTTAGCTGTTTGAAAGTGAACAAAAAAAGAAAAGACTGCGGTAGGTGACACGTCATGTCAGAGCCAAACCCTGCACTAAAAGAAAATGAAAGAACACAGTGGGCTGGCAATTTAAAAATTGGCTAGCAATGGGATTTCCTTTTATCACCACCTCCAAACAAAACAAATTTTGAATACCTGCAGGGAAAAAAGCAAATGGATAAATAACCAAAGGTTATGGAGAACAGGGTGTGCCCACTTATGTGTCCAAGCCATTTAAGAACCCATGAGGTCCAATCTGGCACACAGGTTGAAACTCAATTGAAGTATTGCATTACATTACATTATGTGCTATGCATTCTCTAGCAGGCTATATGGATAATGCAAGGTACAGAGGCAATGAATCTGTCAGTCAGTGCTTTCAATCATCACTGAAGGCAAGTCTGCCACTGTTTAAATCTGAGTTTTACTGCATATTCCAATTACTGCGATCACAGTTATCACCACAGAGGTTTAAGTACGCATGATCGAATTACCAGTTGTGGTCATAAAAGTTTAAAAGGCAGAGGCTTTGCTGGTAACAAACATTGCATTTGCTCAGAGTGTACTCCAGGCTGCTGGCCTGAGTGAGTGAGTGAGTGAGTGAGTGAGAGAAAATGTGTGTGTACTTGCTTGTCAAAGTGGGCCCTGTAATGTGCAGATGTAAGCAGTGAACACCAGGAAAACAAACTGGCAGGTGGAGACATTTTGGCATGTCTTCATTCATTCTCATTAAGCAACAAGGAGGCGGCTTATTTTATGGCTAATGTACTCTGCCACTTAGCTGGGCTCTCTCAAGCCTCTGTGTGTATAAAATGAAATCAAAGTGAAAATATCAATAGTTTTTAAGTAGCAAGTCAAATGATGCAGGGGATAATATTTATGTAGGTGTGTTTGTGCGTGCTTGAGTGCACATCCCTCTGTGTATTAGAGTGTTATGGGATTAAGTGTTCATCACATTAATGAATATGGATGTATGCGTGTAAAATGTATCGTATGTCAGCACACACGGCTGATATGACACGGCAAGAGGAGGCCAGTAACTTACTGTAACAGAGTACCAGCATCAGTTTTTTTTTTCTCTCCATCTCTGTCATACTATCTTTCTCATTACCCTAACTCAAAAAAAACAAATAACACAGGCAGATAGACAGAAAGAAAGTCAGAAACAGAAAGAAAGACTTGAGTCACTCCTACCTACAGCCCTTTGCTCATTCAGCAGAATAAGCCATTTATCAAACTGAGCCTTAGAGAAGATTGAATGAGTGATGTGGAGGTGTGTGTAGCGTGTGTGTTCTTTTGTGTGCTGTGGCAAAAAGATCAAACCTCTTCTAAGCAATGAGTGATCCTAAGCCCTAGATTGAGGTGCAAAGTGGGGAGAAGGGCGAGAATGGGGAGAACAATCAGAAAATCTCTATACCTTAATTCATATTCCTAACCTTCCTCATTCACTTAAAAAAAAAAAAAATAATAATCAATGGCTCTGGACACTTTATTCAGAGTCATGAATGTAACATGAAAATGACAGTTTGTCCTTCACACGGGCACATGGATTTAAGTAGAAAAAGCTGAGCATTGACGGGTCAATGTGGCCTCAGTGCTCTAAGCCCAGTCTTGTGTGAAAACTCCATTTGGGGGTATGAATGGTCCTATCCAACAAAAGTCCATCATCTTTAAATATTGCCCCTCATGCTGGCTTATATGGATCATTTTTTGTAAGTGGACACACAGAGTTCCTTTAAATGATACATTTATACCCCCAAGTAAGATGTACACCACAACTTTGATCAGATTTCAACCAAAAATCAATATCTCATGAAGGTCGTCCTGTTGGGTGGAGATAATTAATCAAAGCTAAATTGCAAACTGAATCAAACTGTCATGGACGACACATGAGCGGGGAGCAAAATAATAAACGAACAACTACTACTAGGTAATAAATACACTATTAGTGACAGAGTTGCTAAAAGCCATGAAAGACATGTGAAAAAGAACCTGCTTGGCTCCACAGTGATCCTGTAATATGTGTATGTGAGTCCGAGAGTGAGTGTTTTAGCATGGATGTGCTTTAGATGTAGAATAATGTGTCATTCTTGGTGTGTGCGCTGATAGGTATGTAATTGTTTGCACGCCGGAGTGCAGTGATAACATCTCAGTAGTGCTGTCACCATTTTGCAAGGGCACTGACAGTATGGACAGCGCTGACCAGAAGAAAAAAACAAAGAGGCTACATCCTAAAATGTATGTTGGGTAATCTTTGCTCACAAAAAATAACGATAATAAAAATAACAAGCTACTGAAAGAAAATGTTCTAACACCCTGAAGCTGCTAACGTAGAAGTCAAGAGTGCTTTCATTGGATTGAAAAACACACGTCACATGCACTACAACTGCATGTCACTCTCTAAAAATCTTCCCACATCCCATTATCAATAGTGCATCCACTACTAAGGTCCATAAACTACTGTTAATGGAATATAGTAACACAGCATGGCCAGAAAACAGGGGCATATGCTAAATCCATCAAAGTAAATATTAGCCATTTGATTATGAAAATAGGCATTTTTTCCAGGTTTACTTACCCTGACGTCCTACTGATAAAGAGACCCAACTCTAACAAAAGATGCCTCTATCTTAAGTGCTGCACTTGTTTAGTACCTATTTTACTCCCTCAAACCACGGGTGCCCGGGTATAGAATGGCTAAATATGTCAGCATGTCACTGTGGTCGAATCAAGAGAGGAAAAGGGCAGTTGGTTCCGGGAGGAATCTATGCTATAGATCACCTTTTAAAAAAAGAGAGAGAAGAATAAATGAATTAAACAAACTGCTATTGATCCCTTAATGGCACAGATCTGGCAGGGATGTAAATGGCATGTTAATGGGGCCTGTAATTTAAAAAAAAAAAAAAATCTTAACATGGGAAACAACAGCTGCAGCCAGTGTTAAAGAGAGGTGAGCCAGCAAACTGATGAAACCTATTACAAAAAAGGGAATAGGGGCTGGAGAGGGGAAAAGGATGTCACCAATCATCGAACAGTGGTAAAATGTGGGCGGTGAGACTGATCCCGTTTGTATTGACATCAGCTAAAATGATTGACCTATTTCTTTATTTCCCCAAACATACACCACCATAACATTATGATCACTGACAGGTGAAGTGAAGAACATTGATTATCTCGTTACAATGGCATCAGTCAGTGGGTGGGATATTAGGCAGCAAGTGAACATTTTGTCCTCAAAGTTGATGTGTTGGAAGCAGGAAAAATGGGCAAGCGTAAGGATGTGAGCGACTTTGACAAGGGCCTAATTGTGATGGCTTGACGACTGGGTCAGAGCATCTCCAAAACTGCAGCTCTTGTGGGGTGTTCCCGGTCTGCAGTGGTCAGTACCTACCAAAAGCTGTCCAAAGAAGGAAAACTGGTGAACCGGTGACAGGGTCATGGGCGACCAAAACTCATTGATATGTGTGGGGAGTGAAGGCTGGCCCGTGTGGGCCGATCCAACAGAAGAGCTACTGTAGCTCAAACTGCTGAAAAAGTTAATGCTGGTTCTGACAGAAAGGTGTCAGGTGACAATGCATCTGAGTTTGTTGCGTATGGGGCTGCATAGCCACAGACTGGTCACCGTGCCCATGCTGACCCCTGTCCACTGGCAAAAAGCGCCTACAATGGGCACGTGAGCATCAGAACTGGACCCCAGAACAATGGAAGAAGGTGGCCTGGTCTGATGAATTACGTTTTCTTTCACATCATGTTGATGGCTGGGTGTGTGTGCGTCGCTTACCTGGGGAACATGCACTATGGGAAGAAGGCAAACCAGTGGAGGCAGTGTGATGCTTTGGGAAATGTTCTGCTGGGAAACCTTGGGTCATTCATGTGGATGTTACTTTGACACGTACCACCTACCTAAACATTGTTGCAGACCAAGTACACCCCTTCATGGAAACGGTATTCCCTAATGGCAGTGGCCTCTTTCAGAAGGATAATTTGCCCTGCCACACTGTAAAAATGGTTCTGGAATAGTTTGAGGAACACGACAACGAGTTCAAGGTGTTGACTTGGCCTCCAAATTTGATGTGCTAGACAAACAAGTACGATCCATCGTACCTCGCAACTTACAGGACTTAAAGGATCTGCTGCTAACGTCTTGGTGCCAGATACCACAGCACACCTTCAGAGGTCTAGTGGAGATGTTGATCAAGTTAAGAGCCTGGGAGGGGGAGGTTGTAAAATACGCTGGAAAAACCGTGCTGCATTATTTCCAAGTAAGTGTTAAACATCCTGAAAATGAGGGATAAGCAGTTAATGTTATAAAAAAAAAAAAAAAAAAAGTAATAAAACTGAAACTGGCTGGTCTAATTGAGAGCTTTACACAACTGGTAACTCTAGTTGAAGTCCCCCTATTAGACATTCATAAGCAGTATAAAAAAATTTCCACCAGTTGCTGCACTTATGCCATTAGCTTGGCTGTTACACAAGAGTCAAGCTTCTTTTTAGGAATAAAGCAAAGGTTGGTGTTGCTAGCAATGAAACAATAACATGCACACTAGACAGGAATGTGTTTGTGCGGGTGCCTTTGTGTGTGTAGACTCTCCCAGAGTGATCAATGTGACTCAGGGGGTCCCATGCATCACTGTCAGTGGCAGGCTGCTGTCTGTCGGTGGCAGGGTGGGGGAAAGTCAAACAGCTTCTCTAATGGCCAGGACCATTAACGGTCAGGCCAACAAGCATGATCCCCACCATTAAACCTGCCTGATGCCCATTAATGAGTTTTTCTTTTATCAATAGATAATTGATGTTTGCCCTGCATCACTGTTCTGACAAAACAGGTGAATAAAGGGAAGTTAGTGGAGAGGATTAAGAGAGAGAGATGGAGAAGCGGACAAGAGCAGGCTCAATGAGTAGGATATGCTTCCAGTTAATCCAGGTGAAAAACCAAATGATTTGGCATCCTTACCTGCTAGTCTTTTTGAATCTGTTATTATATCCTGGCATCACTTGCTTTTTAAGTGGAGATCAAACTATGATCGCTCTATGTGCCACAGGAGAATTGTTGATTTTATTTTTATATATATAAAAAAAATTCTAATTGTAATGCATACAGTGTCGAAGAGTCTACATGCGCTGTATTCCAATTCAGACTAAACAGGATTTGTTCTTCAATGAGCAAACTCAGGAGTCAGGATTAGTTGTCTAATCATCATCTGTGTGTCTTACCTCAAAACATAAAGAAATTATTCAAGATATAATTATTTAAGCCTATAATTTAAGGTACAGCCAGCATTGAGGGAAATAGTTAAACATAGGGACAATAGTCTTTTAAAGGAGTGCTTTGAAAGCATAATGAAGCCTTCACAGAAAATGAGCCAGAGCAAAGACGGAGAGAGAGAAAAAGCAGAGGTCAATAGTGAGCCAATCAGCGCAGAAGCTGGTGTTGTCCTCTGCGAATGACCTACAGCAGACTACCAAACTACAGCAATAAATTATGGAGAGATCTCCTGGTGGTGGGGGTGGGGGTGGGGGTTCAAGTCTGCACCAGGCATTTTAAGTGGAGTATTGTCAAAACAAATTTGCCCCTTTGCTAGTGACATACAATCTGAAATAAGTGAATGACATTGAATCCTTTTATTATCTGGTAGCCGTTTGCTGCGCGGTATGGACGGTGGGAGAGCTATCCATTAAAGTCAATGAGCTAACAATTAAACACCATAGGGGTTTGACAAGTCCCAACACAGTGAAAGAGTCGGTGACAACGAGTAATGCAAGACCTGTGGCAATGTAATGACCAACTAGATTTAACATCAGTTAGTCTCACTCTATCTGCCCTAATGGATCAATAGTGTTGTGAAAAAGCTTGATCCTTCAACCAACCCACTGTGTCTTGCTAAGGCCTCCCATTTGAGTCCTTACCTGTGTATCCCCGAGTCCTGTGATCTACCATTAATTCAACATTTTTTATATGTGTATCCATAGCTACGGAGGTTTGATGGGAGAAGGGCTACAAAGTACACATCATAAAAAACTGTATCTGGGAAGGTTTGAAGAGAAAAAAGAAAAACTGCAATAGTCAGCAAACCTAACCATGCTAAACCTGTAGTTAAATTAGTTTACAGATCCCTTTGTTATCCTGATGAAAGAACAACACAGCCCTCACACAGTATAAGAGGTAGCTGATCAAGAGCAAGGCTCTGCATTGGGCCTTTACAGCCTGGTTATTAAAATCAATACCAGCAATAACTACAATCCATCTCATTTTTAAGAGAGGGGAGACATGGCATGCCGGTCGATGAATATTGAGCTACATTTGTAATATTACTAATATAATATAATTCCCCTTAACTGGGTAACATGAGGGTGTAGGTGGGAAAACACAAATTGAACTGGGCTGTAAGTTATTGAATGGCTGTTAAAAACAAATGTCACATAGCTCTGTGAAAGTTATTACTTTAAAACAGTTTTCATTTCTTGTTAACACAACCTAGCTACTACAGAGTTAAATGGAAACAAAAGGGTGGAAAACTTCTTGGAATGGACACTGTAATTTGATTTTTAAGCATTTTTCACTTAGTTCCCTGAGGTACATTGTGTTCTGGGTTGAGACACCCAGTTTCTCGAGGCCCTAAGGTATTGGAACGCAATGAGAAGTAAAAGTCCAAATCTTCAAATCGCTGCCTGAAGCAGTGAATGCTTGGTGGGAGCAGTCAAGCCACATTGAGCACATTTAGGAGTGGTCAAAATGATTGGAGAGCGCATTAAGCCACATTACCTCTCAAAATGACAGCGTTTCTTTCCCGCAGATCCATTTACACATACCTCGGAGTACATAACCAATAAAGCCTGGCCATTATTTTGCAATCACTGAGTAGAATAGCAGCAACAAAGTCATGGAAAAAAGGGAAATAACAATGACATGTTTTTACTACCAATTTTGAGCATTGCTTAAATTGAAGAGCAAATATTCTCCTGTAACAAGGAGAATGCAAGTTAAATGTAAAAAAAAACACTGTATAGGGTGGTGGCTAATCTCATGTTATATACATATTACTATCATATGTATTAATATCATTTGTTGTATTTTATTCATTTAACCATTTAACTTTTTATGAATAAAAGTTAAAACACACTTACAGAGACATATAGTCATAATTGGAAGTCTTGACAGCAAAAAAAAAAGGAAAAAAATCTATTAGGAGAGCCAGCTAGCTAGTAGCTATAGGCTACTGTATTGTCAGTACAGTAATCTAGCAATCTATACTATATAAAGTCTGATTTCATGTGTTATGTTATAGTAATTTGGTATACTGAGGCTTATAATATAATCTTCAAGCATCCCTATTTTTGTCATAATGGAGGGGATGATTTCTAAATGCAAAACAATGGTTCTCCTGCATTAATGAAAAGTATTCAAACTAAATTAAACAAAATTCAATTCACAGAACTAAGCCACAGAAAGCCATATTGGTAGGGAAAGAATACTACATAGAAAATGCCTCTACTATCTGGAATTATTAGCATGATACAGTTTACGAGGTGGATGACTCCCATTAACAACACTCCTCTAAAATAATCCTGTTCACTATTCCCATCTAAATGGGGTTTTTGACTGTTTAGGTCGTAACATGTAAAAATGGAAGGCAGGAGTCTGTACCTTTCTGTTTTGTCAGACCTCTCTACAGAGACACTCTACAGTGACATCCTCCACATGGGCAGCTGTTTCTTCACACATGCTCCACTTGCTACAGCTTTATGAATCAATTTAAGATTTCATAATGGAATTTTAAATATTTATGATGCTGTGGCGGCAATGACCAAACTACGGTGGTGGGCCATAGATAGCCCTATGTAGGGAATACAGTGGGGTTACATGATTCCTTAGGAAATTTCAGTGCATTGACAGCTGTAGGTGTAAACTATTTAGATTTATTTTTTTATTTTTTTTCCCCCATTCAAAGGAAAATATTCCCAAGGGAGAAATTGGCCATAACACTCCAAATTAGGCACAGACAGAAATTATGATGTGGTTCAGTTCATTATTCACTACTGGCTTACAGTATCTACTCAAATGTCCACTTACATCAAAAGAGATTTAATTGACAAGTTATACCTAAACACAACAATTCTGTCTATTGAGAAATAATTTCAAAGTGTGAAAAAAATATTGGAAGAAAAGAAAGCGGGTGGGGGGTGAAAGCGAGAAGGGGCACGGAACAATCATGGCCAGGCCATCATCATTTGTCTCCACCTCCTTTTCTATCCTCTTTCACCAGCTGACATGGAAAATGACATAGCCAGCTAGTGTCACTCAAAAAGCCATTTCTGTCTCCCAGACCCTGCCTGTGCTGACAGAGTGAGAGAATGAAGGAGAGAAAAAGGGGGAGGAAAAGAGGCATAGTCAGAGGCATTTTTCAACATGGCTTTTTGTCAATTTCTGTGTGCTTGTCAAAACGAAAGGCAGTGCCCAGTTGCTAGGCTGGTTGAAGAGTTGTTAAGCTAGTTAGTTTGAGTGTGGGAAAAGACTGAAGAGGTACTCCATGTTACTATAAACTAGTAGTACAGTAAAGAACACATCCAGGAGTCTAGAAGAATATGTTCTCATGGTTTTAAGTAAAATGATGCACAAGACACTTGTGTGGGACAGAGGGACACTAAGAGAGCATATTATAGCCAGCTAAAATTAATCTTTCATGCCAACAGGTAGTCAAAGGTCATATAAAAGGAAATGATAATCTGACCCCAGTCAGCGGCATACAAGATAAAAACCTTGAGATAAATCATCCTACAATCATTCTCCAATATTGGCAATCCAATTCAACCTCACCGCATGTTCAATCAAATAAATGGCAACTGACGATCAACAAATGAGATAGGGGATTGAGATAGGTGGTGTATGTGGTGAGTGTGTGTGAAAAGGATAGGAGAGGGGGGACTGATTGAATCAAGTCATGCCTACTTGTGAGCCATCCAGTTAGTCTGTTGCTAGACTGCAAATGACGATTCATCGGAAAATATGATTTGCCCTCTGTTTTCTTTCTTCAACTGCAACACATTTTGACAAGTCTGACTATACTAGCACCTGTCCATGGTAGTTAATCTAATCAGTGTGGTGTCAAATGAATGGGATTACAGCCACCTTGCACCTGTGCTTGGTTAGCAGGCCCACCTTCAAGGAAGAAAGTACAAGTTACAGGAATGGAAGATTAGGTTGGTGGGTGTTATCGTCTCTTGCTAGTAATTTCCCTCAACTTGGCCAAGTGCATTTAGCCACAGGTCATAGTCAGAGAGGCACAGATACTTGGACAATAGTGCACTGGCTAATGGAGTGCTGACCTTTAAAGTTAAGAGGGTTGTTGTTTTTTTCTGCCATTTTTTGGCTTTAACCGCATTTTGCATTATGGCATACCAATATCATGACTACATACAAAACACACACATAACTGAACACACTTCTAATAAATACTACACAAGTACCAGAAAGTGGCTTGTGTTGCATTTAGTTAACTGAAATAATAACCATGGTAAGGCAAGTTTGCTTCTATCCTTCATTGTTAATATTTCAAGTGAGCCTCCAACCCACAACAAAGTTTCAAATGTGACACCTTCAAGTTTGTTCACTTTTCTCTGTGACTTTGTTCCAATCGTTCCTTTCCTCAGTTTTTCTTCTGCAATTCAGGGAAAAGGAAAGAAAGAGAAAAAAAATAATTGTCAAAAACAATACTGGGCCTCCAAACACTTCTATAATGAGGAGACAAGGAATAGAAATGGGGGTAACATTTGTGGAAGGAGATTGAGATCAAGTGAGAGAGAAGTGCAAGTAGGAAAGCGAGGGATGGGAGAGAGTAAGACAGAAAACTTAGAAGAGGCCACAAATGACCAAAGAGTGTTGAAGGCACAAGTTGCTGGGGGGGGTTTCTTCACCGTTCCTCCTCCTCTTTCTGCCCCACAAGTCTACAGAAACGCATATGCAGCTAATCAGCACTATCTCAGAGAGGACATGCTCTGCGTAGAGAATCAGTACAGAGAGAGCTGGAAGATGCAGGACAAGCACTGAAAGAAGCAAAAAAAGTGAAGTTTCATTTAGCTATTCATTCATCACACAGTAGGGCTGGGCTGTATGACCTAAAATTTATATCTGGGTGTAGTTTAAATTTCAGACAGTAACAATATATATTACGGTACTTAAATTTTCCCACAGTTGACATGATTTAAATACATTTCAAAACTTCAGGACAGAAACTGCAAGGAAGACAACGAACGTCTGATAATGATTCAAAATACTTAAAGTAAAAGCTTTTAAATGACATATATTACATCAAATACATTCCTTCCACAGCTGGGTTCTCTTAGCATTAGGAAAGCGATCAGTCAGTCATGAATCAGTGAACGATGTCAGTATTGCATTATTTCTTTTTACAGCGTCTCTAGGGTGAGGGCTTGTGTCAGAGCTGCAGCACCATCTTAACCGTTCCCCCTTTACTTGTGGACAACCCATGCAGGATTGTGAAGCATGTGCGCCAAAAAACCATGGCTCATTCACAGCCTAATTCAGTATAATACCACCCACTACAATATTCAGGAAGGTTGAGTCATTCATGAGGGCACATGAACAAAAGGGCATCAAACACGTCCTTAAGCCAAGTGATGTCACTGACACTGTCAGTGTAGGTTTATCACAGTTTGATGGATGCAATTGTTATTTAAATTCAGGTAAAAACTTTCTGAGGCTACTGCAGTCACCATCTCAAGTACTGTCACTATGGTTACAAGTGTTCTCGTCTATCACAACATAAGCTGGGAACTGACTGTTTTTTGTTTTTTGTTTTTTTAAATCTGATCATATAACTGTGTCCATCCAAGTATGATCCTACAGGCTGTAAAATGTACAGAATATCTACAGGATAATGCAATGACAAAGCCAGGGTGGTGAAGATTGTCAAGCACTTGCACACATGAGTGTACATGCATATGACTGAACACAAATATGCAAGTGTAAAAACCTTGCATACTTATACTGCATCAGATAAAATATCTTTAATAGACACACAGTCATAGCAGAATACAAACAGCATGTGATCATGTACTTGATACATTTGGCGTAGAACACACTATTTCCTGCAGGAGTGCTTTTAACACCACCAGGTGTGCGATATGACAATTGTGCTTCCAAATAGGATGGATAACACTCACTTCAAAAACAGGCAGCGGCACACACACTCTCTTCAAATTCAATTTCAACAATGTGGCCACAGGCAAAGGCAGACACCACACTACTGTATCACAGAGTTACAAGCTACAACAGTCTTGTGGCCAGCTCTCAACAGTCATGCTGCCCAGACTTACTGCCTGAATACCCAATGGGGCACCTTTTAAGAAGTAAAACCCTATGCCCACAGGCTGTTGTCTCATCATATTCCCACTGAATGAATAAGTGGAGAGCTCAATTGTTTCCTTAAAACAACATTCAAACCAATGTGTCACAGTGGTTTCATCAATTTTCTGTCATTTATTGCTGTGCACAGCTGAACCGCTAAAAAATGGATGGCAGAACAGTGATAGGAAACAAGAAAAAACAAATGGCACACCCTTGAAGAAGAGTGTCTAGACAGTTAAGTCAGCAAAGCCATCTCCAGACAAAACGTGTATATTAAAATGCATATGCAGGCACTTGTAAAGTTTTGCTAGCACTGTGTTTAACTACAAAACAACTTGAATGAACTTACAGCACATCTGAGTCAACACTACAAAATATCAAATACCTGTATCTATCAGAGCAATGGCATGGAATCACTACATGTTCACTAATGGACAGTGAACAAACAGTATTGAGGCAAAACAGAAATAATGTCTTTCATAATAACAATTCAGTTACTTATGACACATGAAACATCCTAATTTGACTGGTTAAGAGCTTCATGAATTTTGTTATATTTATATGTTGTTATATTTTTGCTCAGAGATTACAGGAGGCTCCCATACATCCTGACCATTATGGAAAGGTGTTACAGAGACACAAACTTAGACATGTTACTTGCTGCACAACCAAACACTAAGAATACCACTTTCATTTGAGCAACATTGCAGCAATTACAATTGGTTGTTTGGCAAAATTACCTCTATACACTATCCCTAAATTTGGTTAGCTCATTGTTTGTTATTGTCAGTCACATTTAATTGAAAATGGCAAAATGAGCCATTGAAACACAGCAATAGATGTCAGGTAAAAAAAATAAAAATAAAAAAATAAAATCATTTTCAGCAAGATGTCAAACAATGAGTGGCAGGAAAATGAAAGTGAAATCAATGCCTTGGGAAATTACCACTGTTCATCCATGTGTCAAGCCAGTCCTATGTGTTGTTGTGTTGTGTGTGTGTGTGTGTGTGTGTGTGTGTGTGTGTGTGTGTGTGTGTGTGTGTGTGTGTGTGTGTGTGTGTGTGTGTGTGTGTGGGGTGAGGAGGGGTTATTATGGAAAAAGTAACCAGGCCACACACCAATAAACACAACTAGGATGCAAGTGACCTAGACTGATGTCAGTGAGAGAACTGACAGAGAGAATAGAGAGAGAGCACAAGTAGTAGGCCTGAGTGCAGCATGGATCTATAAAATATCTACCAGCAAACAATGACAGAACAACAAGGAACAAAAGCACAAGAGAGGAAATGTAAATAAAACACATAGGATGAACTTTGCTACTAAATGCAAAGATGACAGCTTTTAATATGGATAAAGTATATGTTCACACTTAATTTAGCTTATTCCCTGGATATCATGTCAAATTTAAACATTTCACTGCATTATAAAACCACAGATATGTATCCGAGCATGAACATATGCAATTGTGTGCAGTTCTTTTCTCCAGATACTGGGGTGAGAGCAGAAACAATTTGACAGTTATCACTACATCACATGGACAGTCTTTCACTAACAAACGTATGGCTGGGTCCCACCGCCAACCTGAGCAGCGCATGTGAGTCACAGAACCTCTTGCTTTTCATTTCAGCAAGCCACACAGCCAGCATGAGACAGGCCTCTCGCCTATTTTTTCCACGTGACGCACACGGTTCTCAGAAAAAAAGAGAACTGCACAGTATGACTATCAACAGATCATTTTCACTGACATCCAACTAGCAACAGTACACCTTTCAGCTTCAATATCTGTACAATATGTCACAGACAATGAAATGTATCATGAAATGAAATTAAACATTCTTTTATTGATGGCCATTATCAAAGGCAAACCCAGTGTAGAAAGATAGGGCTGGCAGAAGCAGAGACGCAGCAGGAACGCTCCCTGTGTGGACACCACATGCATGCCAGCCGCAGCAGTTCAGCGATGTAGCCGTCACACGCTGCTCAGGTCGGCGGTGTGGCCCAGCCGCTGGTCTTGGCCACAAAAATGTAAAAAAGTGGAATTTATACACAAGTGCTTAAAATCCTAACATCTGGAGAAGTGAAATGTAAATAATTTTTTTAAATCATAAAATTGCATTTGCCTGTGAAAAGCACAACACACATAAGCATGTCGGCACTCTACTGGGAACACAGTATCAAAACTGCAGCCGACTGACTTTTTTTAGCATTCAGCTCAGCAAAAGTAAATAAAAACTGCTAGCTCTGAAACAAATCATGCCTTTTCCATGCTGTACAGATGTGCCAGTCACCATTAGACTGCCGGCATCAGATTTAAATACAAAGTATGTAAGTTTACCGTACATGCATCAACACACAGGCAAACTCATGTCAGCCCGATGTCTACCTACCAGTCACTAATTTCCTTACCTACCCCTGCTCAGGGTAGTCCAACCATACTGGTTTTAATCCCCAAGTTTTGTAGAAGTGCTACATGCGAAAAGGAATTAAAGGGAAAAATATGGCTGTGTATGTGTGTCTCAGATATGCCTGCATTAGCAAGATTTCATACAACAGCTAGATGTAGAATAAAGGCACTTTCATTTAGCAGGCTCAGGGAATTTGGTCAGGTTTGTTTAATTCATTCCATTTCCAAGTTGTATGTATTTTTCATTTTGTATCACTTCCACTACTTAACATTCAATTCTTGTTCTACAATTTTCAACCACACATACACATGGCAAAGAGAATAACAATTACTGTCAGTTTTTTTTTGTTGTTTTTTTTAAACAAGTACAAGTTTATGAGGTGTACTGGTGCCACAACTCTCTTCACTGACACCACTATTTCCCCTTCATATGCGTTCACTAACACATGTTGCCATGCATAGTGGTACTTTGGAGAACTCAATCGACATCTACCCTCAGATCTCCTTAGTGACTGTAAGCCAACTGTGTGGGAGGACTGGCTCTGATAGAATGGACTGCTGTGTTATTGACTTCAATTTAGAAAGTGCTGCTTGCTGCTTCCCCCCCCTTCCTTTCATAGTCGGGACCCTGCTGGCCCCCAGCCGCAGACTACCTCCAGGGGATATCCCTGATTGCACTGCTACAGAAAACACATTTAAGCAAGGTCGCAGGTCCTGGAGTTAAGGGGGGGTTAGAGTGTGTTATAGTGTGTCTTGTGTGCACGTTTTCCTTCGACCCATATTCCATTTCTATCTTTCTTTGCTCTTTCCTTTATCCCAAACATATGCTTTTTGTCACATTACTTCCTTCCTCTTCCCGTAGTCATTTAGCAATAATATCAATGTCCACTCGGGTGTCTGTTTCTCAACCTCCAGCCCTCCCTTTCCTGCATTGTCTCCTACCTGCTTGGGTGGGCAGCTGCTGAAGTGCTGTATTGTTGGAGGCTGCAGGTACATCGGCACCAAACATTTGACGCTGTGCTGGCTGCGCTCATAGATTAGACACACTTAGCTTGGCTTCTCAAATCCCCAGTATGGGAAAAAACGGAGGCAGAGAGACAGCGGATATTACACAGGAAAAATAACTGGCTGGGAGGTGAGTAGTTGCATTAGTGAATAAAACACACAAAATGCATCTCTTGTATGCACACACATACAAACTCTCACCCCTTCTCTGCAGAATATACAAGTGTTATATAATTATATATAAAATGTTAGTCCATGAAACAACTATGACCCTTCATACACCCTTAAAGTATACTTGACTAGTGTGTTTCTCGTTATTATGCTCACACCGGGGAGAAGATAGTTTGAGCACAGATAAGGCAGACAGGCAACTATCAGTAATGAAATCCAAATTGGAAGCATATTAGAAAAAACGCTCTCTTCACTCCCTACCTCCCGTCTGCTTTCTAACACTAGAAAGTCATTGGAAAGCAGTTTGTAATATTGTGTGGTGTCTGTACCAAGATATCTGGCACAATGCAAAATACACAGTAAGATAAACGAACAGGCTCCCAAACATGGAAGCAGAAAACAAAGATTATTGGCATGCACACACACAATCTCTATTTGCTGGACAGTGCTGCCATAATCTGGGTGTGGCCAGGTGGATTTGAAAAGATGAAAAGCTGTTTAATTCTTTTCTTCCATCCCTGGGTCTGTGCAGTAACAGGCATCAGTTCGGCTAATCCTCCCCTACATGAAGCTTGATGGAGATTCTGGGATTAACAGTTTCATAGAAATAACGCTGTAAAGAAGGTAAATGTCACTGTGATTTTAGGGAAAGGATGGTATTTAAAGGTAGGGGCATCATAGTGGGAGAGGAAAGAAAGGTGGCCACTTTGAGAGAACAAGAGATCTAGGAGGAAGTTAAGTCTATTCACCACCCTGGAGATGGCATGGTGGTTTAAGATAGCCTACAAGCAGGGATTTCCTATCAATATCTAGGGAGATATGTAGTTTTAGAGGCAAACTAAAAGCTTTTTGTAGTGCTACATGTTTGATCAAATGACCTCTAGCAGCAGACAATAGTATCACAGCAAGACAAGACAAAGTATTTGTTAGTAAGACAATAAATCACTGTTTCGACTCCCATTTTATCCTACAAGACAATTAAGTGAACTGAGACAAGTAAAAGTAAAGCAAAAGCCCAACATGGGACTAATGCCACATATAATGTTGCAGATTTAAACAACTCACTAGTTAGGAATTTAGTTTTGACCAAGCCAGGGACATCAAAGCAAAAGAAGGAGAAGGAGGGGTGGATCTGAATGAAGACAGCATCTTTGCTTCTGAGGAGCTAAAAGTCCAGAAGATTTAGCTGCTCTCTCTGCAGTGAATTACTATGTTTTTACCTCCACATTGCTCAGAGAATGAGACATCCATTTCCTACGAAGTGGCAGTTGGCAAGGCAACATTGTGATGAACGCACATCCAGGGATGCTCCATGAATCCTAATGAGGCCAACTGACCAATGACGTGGCCAGGGCAAGACATGGGGAGCATTAGCATATGGTGAGAAAAATGTAAAAAGAGAAAACATATAAAAGGCATTATATCACACGCTCGGCGCAATGATATACAGTATACAATGTTTTTAATTAACACTTAATTAAAATTCTTTAAAAAGTGTGGAAGTAATTGGTGAAAACACATTTTAAAATGTTGAAAATATAATAGTAGGCAAAAGGAAAAACACTCCTATTTCTAAATATGCATGACGCATCTCCTCCTATCTAGCCATCTTGGCCAATGCTAATTGGGTTAACAGCACTAAACTACGTGTATCTTTCTTCTGCTTCCAGCTAACACGGTGCTAGGGCTAATCCCTGCTCTGGCAGCCAGTATGAACACAGCTTAACATAATGAAGCCCATTAGTCTGGAGACAATGGCTGCTAGCGAAGCTCAAACACTGAATAACACAGGATGAGGAAAAAAAGGGGGGGAAAAGGAGTGAAAATGATCATTTTTTACTGTGTACCTTCAGTTGCCATGACCTGATATTGCCCTCATTTGAGAGCACACACTTTGTCACACACACAAAAAAACATATGCCGAGTGAGCAAACACAATTAACTTGAGAGTGGCCTGCAAGTAGTAGACCAGCCGAATACTGTAGGAAGTAGCAATTTAGAGAAGGAGAGTGAGGGCAAGAAGACAGAAGAAGAGAGAGCAAAAGAAAGAGGGGAACAGCACAGCAAGTGCAAAGAGAAAGAGAAGGAAAGAAAAAAACGAGGGGGAGAAAAAAGGCAAGAACAAAGGCAGTGTAACAAAAATGTTAAAAGGCTGAAGAAAAGGAAAAGGTGAAGGAGAGAAAGAGGGGGGGAGACACGTTGAGTAGGGAGGGATAAAGAGAAAATAAAGGAATAGAACAACTAAACGACAAACTTTTCATACATTTGTCATGTAGTTGTCTTGAACAGGAAGTTAAAAGGAGTAACGACAGACCAACTCATTACCAGAGTCTAGATTAAAAGCTAAATAGCTAATTAATATTAAACAATGTTTATCGTCTTATGACTAACCTATCCTGCCCACCAAAGTTGCTCTAAAGAAAAGTGCCACCTAAATTAATTAAATGAAAATGTCATAAGGTGTTCAATGAAGGATAATGCTGAAAATGTTTTAATATTAGTATGCTGTTTTGAGTGGAAGCCACACAAGGTCAGTGAATGAAGACTAGAAAGACTGAGCAGGTACTGGGATGAAACATAACTCATCCAACCTGGGCATACAGAAGCCACTAATATACGCTACTGTGTATTATAATCTCTTGATACGCAGGCATATTATTGGTGTGTGGGTCTCTGCACGTATGTGTGTGTGATGAGAAAAATGATAAACAGAAAAAATCCCTACCAGGCACTTTAAGCCTTTACTGGGACACTGATAGCAGTTTGTCGGTCTCTGTGCGTGTGGATGTGTGTGTTACACGTAATCTCTTGCAGAATTAATTCCTGGAAATTGAAATGAAAATGGGAAAGGAAGTGTCTAGTAGCAGGTCCTTTACTTCAAGGTCAGCATCATAGACTTTGGGCAAATATAGTGGCCTGGAAAAATTTGTTTAAGATAACATTGTGCCAGGATGGGCACTGGTATGCAATTGGACACTGGGACATTACTGGATGTTTAGAGGACATACATGCTCGCTCACACACACACACGCACAAAATTTGTAATAGCTCTCAAAGCGCAAGACAAGCCCAAAAATAGCGTGCCTCTTTTCTCCTTGAAAAAAATCTCTCCGTCTCTTATACAGAGACACTGAAAACCATATGTGGATTACCTAATGGTCTATACTGTAAATCCTTGATCCTGGCAATGACAGAGGCAATGACATTATCATTAGATCTATCATTTGACTGTACATTTTCTCAACTCTGACTGTCACTGCTGCTATAGCACACTGCTGGCCATTCACCCAAATGGAACTAGTGACACACACACACACACACACACACACACACACACACACACACACACACACACACACACACACACACACACGCAAAGAGACACAGGATGCTGACCTACATGTGACTGGCCAGAGCCCAGATTTGCTAGCATTCACCTCAGGGGATGGATTCTGTAATGTTTGCATATACCCACTGAACATGCTGGCTGACAAGCCGCACCAAAGTAGGTTGTGCCGCACCCTCGAACTATACTCAGTGCCCTCCTGGCCTGGTGCAGGGGGTGGCTCCATAGAGCCTTGGGTAGAGCAGGGAGGGCAGGGGTCACACAGCAGGGGCATGGGGCTGGCATGACAGCATGAAGGTCCCACAAATCTGACAGCTCATCAAGCCATCATTGGTCAGCAAGTCCTGGAGGTAAGGCCTGACAACACTCTTCTTATCAAGATAGTGTATGGATATACTGGCATAACCTCAACCTCGAAAGACACATCAAATTAAACAGTTTAGCTAGGTTTGCAATTTCAATTTTAGCCTGATCCACTGAATCAGATCCGACTTCAGGTACAGCCATTAAAAAAAAAAAAAAAAAAAAAGGTTAAAATTTTTTTTTTTTTTTTTTTTTTTTTTTTTTTAAAAAGGCCAATAGCTTGGAAAAGGCTTTTCTGGTTCACCTCTTTGCCAATGTCAGGAATGCCATGTGAGCTGCACACAGACACATGCTGGACCTTGAGAAAACCTTGCCGTGACCACAGAGTTTGGCTGACCATCAAGCCATGTTGGCCATTCCCAGGCCAGGATCAAACTATAACGCAATGGGTTGACCACATTTGGTCAGTGGAGCATTACAGAGTTTGGCAGTCCATGACCCAGGCACCATCAGTGGTAAGAAAGCAGAGTGTCCACTGAGACAAAAATAGAGTGGGAATAGAAAAAACAGGAAAGACAGAAATAGAAGGGGTGAGGGCCAAGAGAAAAGAGATGCCCTGGCAGCGTTGGTCATGTTATGGGTCAATGGATGATTTTGGTTAGATAGTAGTCTGGGATGTACTGTACTGGGTGGGTAAAACATAAGCTGAACTCATTTTGGGTCAATTACTCTTTAAATGGTGGCACACCACACCTACAGAACAGTGCAAAGGCACCATCTGACAAACAAACCAAGCTAGCAGTGCCAACATGCACACTGTACTGCATCTGATTTTGTCATCAATAATCACAGAGAACCACAAGCCTTCATTTGCAGTTGGCTTAACTGACAACAGATCAATGAAATGTTGATGTTTTGAGCAGCACATTTGCTGCACATCCTGCATTTGTATTATAACCTGCTTTTCATGCCTGTTTGAACATATGCCTGCATTATCTCATGTTTTCACTTGGATGCAGTAGTGCAGCACACCTTTGATATCACCCTCCACATGGCCGTGGTACTAGGGAATCCCTGTGGAAAGGAAAGGAAATGGCCTCTTTCTTAACAAAGGAAAATCCCCCCTATACTCCTGTGGCTGCCACCTCACTGTTACATTGAAGCTTCATTGAAGCCCATTCGTATTCAACTGCAGTGAAGTCAAGGAGAAAGTCTGTGTGTATGTGTGTGTATAATATAGGAGTTGGCTCTATACTCCTGTGCCAGTGGGAATAACGTACTGCGCTACAGGCAGTGTGACCTTTTCTAGCTGGCATGCTTTCTCTCCTCCCTCTCTCTCTCTTTCACACGCTTACTCTCTAGCTCAGAGACAAACACACACACCTAGCAGCACTGTCACAGCTAGCTTTACCAACCATCAATTACCCATACTGCTTCCTAGTTTAACGGATATGAGGGTTGTACAAATCATTGGAGATACAGGGGTGACAGTAGGGTGCGTTTGTTTTGCCTCTTCTCCTGTGGCAGGAAGGTAAAGCACGTCTTGTTTTTTCCTGTTCACCATCCTCAACATGACCTTTATGGCTGTGTGCTTCTTGAAGCGACAGTTTGTGCTCAAATTGAGGGTTAAGGTCTACCTGTTTAGAGTGTTCTAACTACGTTGAAAAGGCATAAATGATGGAGGGGGTTGGAGAGTGGAAATAAGGCAAAAGGTGTAGACACAGAGCAAAAAATAGTCTTTTGATTTTATATCCAATACTGCACTTATCAGTCTTAAAAAAGAACACATTTTTTCACTTTAACAACTCACTTCTTAAATCCTACTCTGTACAATATGTCTAATCTATGGTATTAATAAAGTAACCTAATCAAATTCTTACAATTTAAAACGTTTGGTTCCAGTGCACTGAAGAGACAGATCAATATAGGTATGGCACTTATGTCCTAACAACCCAAAAACCAAAAAACTGAAGAGGGGATTTGGTGACATACACAGTAAAACAGTGACAAAAATGAGTGAGTAGAGTGACACAGTGACGGACAAAGAGTGAGCAGAGAAGGAAAGAGAGCGAGGAGGGTGAGGGTGGAGTGGGTGGGGGGAGTTAATGCACAAAACACACTGCATCAGACCAAAGCACTGCTCCAAGCAGGATGCGTCAGCAGTCCATTCATGTTCCTCTATTTTCCACTAAGGGACAAAATAAAGAGTGAGAGAGTGAAGGGAGATAAAGTGAAAGAAAATCAAAGATAAAGAGAGAGGGAGAGCAGAGAAGGCAAAGAGAGAGGGGGAGCGAGAGAATGAGAGAAACTGTGTCCCATCTGCCTGCCTTTGCCACCACAGCAATGCTGGAAAGCTTTGCCAGATTCGTTGGAATGGCTGGATTATTGCTTGGGAGGAGGGGGTTAAAATCTGGTTGCTGTGGGGATGTCACTGTCCATCTCTGCCTTTTGCTTGGACAGCCTGTCTATTCCGCTAACTCACACAAAGCCCCAGAACAAGAGAGTGTGAGCATTCAAAAAAGAGAGCGGAGAACAGCAAGAGCAAACTGGTTCTTGAAGAGGAAGATCTCTAAAAAGGTCTGAGTGCTTTGAGCTCACCCAACTACCTTAGGACACTGCAGAGAGAGAGAGAGAGAGAGAGAGAGAGAGAGAGAGAGAGAGATCCAAGCCGGCGCACACTCTCTCTTTTGCTGCTACAACGGATCCTTTCCACATCGACGCTACTGTTAACGTCACGCCTGTAAGCCGCGCGCTTGCCCAGCGCTTGCCTTCCCTGTATTGCTCCTCTCCCCATTCGGACGCTGCATTGGCAAGGGGGTGCTGATCACCACGAGGAGAGGAGGGGGAAAAAAAGAACTGGAAAACAAGAAAAAAGAAACAACCCAGAGAGAGGAAGGAGAAACTGCGCACCACCCCTCCTCCCTTTAACCCACCTCGATCAACCCAGCTACAACAACCCCACTCCTCCCAGCACCCCCTTCCATCCCCCACCCCACTCCCTCTCTGAAGAAATTGACGGATTATTGGGAAGTGCAAGGGAGGCAGGCTGCAGCTGCTGCTGTGTGTGCTTGCTACTGCTGCTGTGTGCTTCGCAGGGATGGTGTGTGTGCATTTGCAATTGCTGCTGTCGCCACCGCGGTTGCCGAGGCTGAAGCGTGTGGCTAGTTAAGAGGAGGAAGAAGCTAATGAAGGCAGTGTGTGTCGCCTAGCCTTTTCAACGCCCGCTGAGCACTCCTGGAGGAAAAAAAGAAAAAAATATAAGAAAAATCAAGTGGACACGACGCCACACTGAGATAGGGAGCAATGGGAAGAGAGTGAGAGAGGGAGAAGGGCTGTCAGACTGACCAACCGACCAACTGATTGACCACTAAAAAGTGAACAGAGGAATACAGAGAGGAGGGGGTCTATTTTTTCCCCCGGCAACCTCCCCTCCTAACCATCGCAAACAAAAGGCAAAGAACATTGGCATGGACAGTGGAATTTTCATTTAACTCCAATCCCACCCCCACCTACCTCCCTCTTTTTGCCCTTTCTGCCTTGGCTTTTGGTGCACAAAAAAAAATTGTGCATGTGTGTTTGTGTGGTTGCCTGTGCTATGGAGACCTGGGTAAGGTGTCTAGCAGGGGGATCAAGTGTCGGATTCCAAGGACAAGCAAGAGAAGAGGAGCCAATAGCAAGAAGCGAGCAAGGGAGCACTGCTGCTTTGGGAGCCTGACTGGATTCCTATCTGCAATCTTTTATTTTCTTTTTTTTCCTAATCAACAAGGAAAGGGAGAGAAAAACACTCACAAAGGGCCTTCTAACCCTTCTCTTTGGATGTGTGGATTTACAAAATAGCTCTGGTTAAGCTCTTTGGCATTGATACCTGTTTTGACAGAGCAAATATAAAAAGGCTTTCTTTGCTGCTCTTGGGATATACATACGTCTGATGTGAATACCACAGCTCTTTTTGATTGCAAACAGGAGGGAAGCTATATATCTCAGTTCAAGGACCTGTATTAATAACTTGAGGTAGGTGTCTAGTGTTTCACCCCGCTTTGCATCAATTTGTAACACCCTACCCTCCCTTCTGTCTTGTAATACGGTTTTTGGTTGATTAATTTACCATCATGTCCTTCTCATACACACGTTTCAGAAAAGCCAGCCCTCTCTACCCTCCCCTCTCTTTCTGACCATTGCTTAACTGAGGATCGATCAAGCCCTCTTGCCCCTTAGCAAGCACCCAAGAACTACGTTCTCCCCTTGTCCTCTTCAGTTCGCCTTTATTCTGGTCCCTTAACATTACTACTACCAAACTAGCTACTTTCCCTGTCCCCAAAGCCCCCAAACACTCCCTCCCCCACCCCACCCCCCAAACTCCCCCCCAGATGATGCTGAATTATGAACGTGCCACATCATGAGTCTCCTGGGGCGGGTAGCTGTGCATCGTGCCAGGAAAGCCGCCCTGCTCTGTGTAGTCTTCCTGATGGCGCGAGCGTGGAGCAGCGCCTCCCTGGCCTTGGCGGGGGCGGCAGTGTCTCAGGGACCCCAGGGCTGTCCACCGCAATGTTCCTGCAGTAATCAGCAGGGGAAGGTGGTGTGCACCCGACGTGGCCTCACCCGCGTGCCCCCCGGCATTCCTGCCAACACGCGACACCTCAATCTAATGGAAAACGCCATCGAGGCGGTGCAGGCTGACTCCTTCCGCCACCTGCACCACCTTGAGGTGCTCCAGCTTGGGCGAAATGCCATACGGCAGATTGAGGTGGGCGCGTTTAACGGACTTACCAGCCTCAACACACTGGAGCTGTTTGACAACCGGTTGACGGTGGTGCCCAGTGGGGCCTTTGAATACCTGTCTAAACTAAGAGAACTGTGGCTGAGGAACAACCCCATTGAAAGTATCCCCTCCTATGCCTTCAACCGGGTGCCCTCCCTCATGCGACTGGACCTGGGAGAGTTACGGAAACTGGAGTACATCTCAGAAGGAGCTTTTGAGGGCCTACAAAACCTCAAGTACCTCAACCTGGGCATGTGCAACATAAAGGGTGATATGCCAAACCTGAGTCCCCTCAAGGGCCTGGAGGATCTGGAGATATCTGAAAATCACTTCCCAGAAATAAAGCCAGGCTCCTTCAAAGGCCTGCGCTCACTGAAAAAGCTCTGGGTGATGAACTCACAAATCACAGTGATAGAGCGCAATGCTTTTGATGACCTATCTTCATTGGTGGAGCTTAATCTTGCCCATAATAATCTGAGCGCTGTGCCACATGATCTGTTCTCCCCGCTCAGGTACCTGGTGGAGCTCCATCTCCACCATAACCCTTGGAACTGTGGCTGTGAGGCTGTATGGTTAGCACGCTGGCTAAGGGAGTACATCCCTACTAACTCAACTTGCTGTGGACGCTGTCACTCACCTGCCACCATGAGAGGTCGACAGCTGGTTGAGGTTGACCGAGGTGAGGGCGCTGCGATCCAGTGTTCTGCACCATTCATTGCCGATGCACCAAGGGACTTGAACATCTCAGCAGGGCGAGTGGCTGACCTTCGTTGCCGCACAGCCCCAATGTCTTCAGTGCGTTGGCTCCTACCCAATGGGACTATCTTGACACATGCCTCTGGTCACCCGAGAATATCAATCCTCAATGATGGTACCCTTAATTTCTCAAATGTCCTGGCAGCAGACACAGGCATTTACACCTGCATGGTGTCCAATGCAGCTGGGAACTCCAATGCCTCGGCCTACCTCAATGTGAGTGCAGCTGAGCTTAATACATCCAACTTGAGTTACTTTACCACAGTGACTGTGGAGGTCTTGGGGCCAACCACTGAGATGCCCAAACCTAAAACCACCACAACCACAGCTGCTGCTGCAGGGGCTGGGGTAGCTGGAGGAGGAGGGGTAGGCCTAGGGACAACAACTACAACTGCCTCTCCTTCCGTATTTCAGCCAGTCTTCATCTCCACACCAACTGTGCTGCTGCAAAGCACTGAAAGCCCACCAGGCACAGCTAAGCCATCTGTGGTGACAGGTCTCCAAGGTGCCACTGGCAAGCCAGGCAAGTCTGGCCCTAGCCTGGATGAAGTGATGAAGACCACTAAAATCATAATAGGTTGTTTTGTGGCGGTGACACTGCTGGCTGCTGTCATGCTCATCGCCTTCTACAAATTGAGAAAGCGCCACCAGCAGAGGAGCACAGTGGCAGCTGCCCGCACTGTGGAGATTATCCAGGTGGATGAGGAGGACCTTCCACCACCAGCGTCTGCATCTCAAGAGACAGCTCTCACATTGCCTGAAATCCGGGACCATAACAGCATACACAAACTGGACTTTATCAGCCACAAGACTGACTACAGCTTTCACAAACCCAAGGCCGAATACAAACCCCAGCCTGAGTTCACCCTTCACAAGCCGAAGGCTGAGTATACCACATATAAGCCAAATATGGACTTCAGTAGCCACAAATTTATCCCAGATTATAGCACTCACAAATCTACACCAGATTTTAGCCTTCATAGACCAAAGCCTGACTATAGCCCATTTAGACAGGACTACAGTACTCTCAAACCTAAAGCAGAATACAGCCCATTCAAACCAGACTTTGGCACTCACCCAAAAGCTAAAACAGACTACAGCCCCTTCAAACCAGATTACAGCACTCATCCTAGGCAGAAAAGTGACTTCAGCCCATTCAAACGAGATTACAGCACACAACCAAAACCTAAACATGACTACAGCCCATTAAAATCAGACTACAACACACAGCATAAACCTAAAGCTGAATACAGTCCATTCAAGCCTGACTTTGGCACTCACCCAAGACCTAAACCGGATTACAGCCCATTTAAGCCTGACTATAGCACTCAGCCTAAACCCAAAACAGACTACAGTGCCCAGAGATCTAAAACTGACAGTACCTACAAACCCAAGGACCCTTACACCCCCCATAAGACTGCAAGTGATTACAGCGCCTTCAAGACTGACTTCAGCCCTCACAAAGCAGATTACAGCGCCTTCAAGTCTGACTTTAGTCCACACACTCAGAGACCTAAACTTGATTACAGTCCACACAAAGTGGACTACAGCCCCCATAAGGTGGACTACAGCACTCTAAAGCCCAAATACAACACCTATAAACCAACTGGCCATGGGGCCAAATGGACAGACAACAATGTTGGGAACTCTTTGCCTCGAACCTTGCCCAGCACCATGACAGTAATGGCAGAGCCCTTTGTCATAAAAACTCACACCAAGGAGAAGGTACAGGAGACTCAGATTTAAAAAGGCACCCCAAAAGGCTCCCGCTCCTTTCCCTAGGTCCATAGCTCCCACCCGCCCCTGTCCCATGCCCCCCTTCGTCATTTCCTCATAAAATCATGCAATAGAATGCACAACGAAAAAAGGACAGGAACTACTTTTTTGTACAGAGCGCAAACTTAAAAAGACTGATGATTTCTTGTTGTACATGCTTATAAATACATATATATATATGGACAAATTGAAACTACCATGGGCTGGTGATAGAGAAACATATATTAAAAAGAAATTGAAACTATTTTCTAACTTGTAACTTCTATTTAAAACAATGAGTTGTTTAAGATGCTGTCTTGACTTTGACAAATGAGGGTAGTCTTGTTTTAAAAAGGGGCATTCTGTGTGATTTTTACACCATGCTACAGAGAATGCAGTGATAAGAAAAAATATTTATACTGAGAAGACTTTCTTTAACAAAAACCGAAAAAAGGTCAGTGTCGATCTTTACAGGTTTATCTTGTAAAAGCACCAAGAATTTGTACTGTGCCAAATGTTATAAAATGCAATAAAAAGAATTTTTGGAAGAAAAAAGGAAGTATTAGAGAGAGATGTGTTTTTCCCCTTCGCTTCTTCTCCTGGCGTATACTGTAACGATCAGCCAAATGCTTTAGACACTGCAGTAAGACGCTGCAGCTATACTTTAACCCTACATGTGCTGAATGACTCGGGCAGAATGAATCACGGTGCAGAAGTGGATGGTGCTTTTTTAAAATCTCTCAACACCTCCTATTGTTATGTTCTTTATATGTAACAGAAGAGTTTGTTGTTGTTGGGGGTTTTTTTTACACCACCAGTGAGTGTCATGCTGCTTCATCAAGGTGTGGCTGATCAAAAGCACATATTTAATCTTAAGTTCTTCAAATGTGTTAAGATGTTAAAAGATGAAGCAATGGTGTGTCCACAGACAAGTATAGCAATGCTGTCATAACATCTTACTTTAACTGAAATACTCATTATATAATGCTTTTTAACGATGCAAGCTGATTGTGTTACCTAGCTCATTTTCTACATTACAAACTGGTATTATTAATCATGTATCTAATGAGTGAAAAAGGTGATAAATTAAGGTGAAATATTGTTTGGGTATGAAGACTGACTTGCACTTTGCCAAAAAATATAGATCCTCATTTCACTTTTCATTGCATTGCCAGCTGTTGTGCCTTCATCAATCAGTGTGGGGGCTTTTTATGGTGACAAATGCATTCAAGTCTCGCTGTTAACTGTGCATTTTTCATCTTTGACAATATCACCCCTCTCAATCATAATATAGCCTCACAGTTCTCTGCCCAACAAAGAAAGATAACATACAACATACACAGTTGTTAGTAGGCATGTATTAGACAAGTGAGCCAGTTTGTTTTTGGAAACCACGGTATGTGGGATTGATGA
The DNA here is from genome assembly GCA_002120245.1 of Maccullochella peelii. Taxonomy (NCBI): domain Eukaryota; kingdom Metazoa; phylum Chordata; class Actinopteri; order Centrarchiformes; family Percichthyidae; genus Maccullochella; species Maccullochella peelii. Next base: position 189,597 of record LKNJ01000461.1, on the reverse strand, counting down.
CCAAGCAGTGCTGTTGCCGTTCTTTTTACTGTAACTCTTTCTCTACTCTTACTTAATGACAAAACTGGGGACAGCATCTCAAGCACACTGGTTAATTTAAATGATAAAAGAGAAAGAAATGTGGTATAAACTAACCTGGGCGTACATATCAGCAAAGAACAGAATAACATGTTTGGAGCAGGCAACACGTAGGTAAGACAAAAAGAAGACTACAGAAGAACTCCATGGGAAGGGACTGAAAGCAATGTGGACCATATTCATCACTGCCAACACAGATACTCCTTTCTCATTAACCTTTATAAAGCTGTACAATTCTAAAGTAAACTAACAATCAAAAAAGCACAACTAGCCTGTGGAGATGAATGGCATTATCCGATCCACAGTCACAAGCAAGCTTTGACCTAGTAATGTAGTGGATGACACCAGTTTACATAACCAGCAAGAAGTGTGGAGACCTGGTTAGGGAAAGTACCTGTGAGGGCCACAAGAACAATACCAGGGTTTGCCTCTCCAACACTGTAGCATTTCGACATTTGAGGCAGAGGAAGTAAAAAGGGAGATTGTTTGAATAGAAAGGAGAGAGAGAGGTTGACATGGCACACCACAAAAATAGTGTAGCAGTTAGCTGAGAGCTTGGGATGTGCTTAACCTAAAGTAGAGGCTGTCAGAAGGGGAGAGTGATATGTGTGTTTGTAAGAAATTAGAAAGTGACAAAAAGTAGAAGAAAGTGGGATAGATAGAGTAAGAGATAGAGGTTAAACAGGACAGCTGAAGAGGGATAGTGATCATTATTGTGCAAAGGATTATTATTCATTTTTTACATTAAGCTGTTTTAGAGGATATCTTGTGCTTGGAGACAGAGCACATGTAAGACAGCATTTGTTGTAAATGTATCATTTAAATGTCCTCTAACATTAGGCTAGGGTGGATATGAAGATCCAAATAAGGAGAGACTACTTTTGGAGTAGTTGTGCAGTGCAGCACGAAAATATATCAGAGAAAAATCATTAATCATATAAAAGGAAAGCATAAAATTTTCTTCCTGAAAAACATTTAGAGGCATCAGACTGGACCCTGTGTGTAATCTTAGGAACCAAGGACATCTGGCATGAAAAGACAGAGAGGGCCAGAGAGACAAATTAAGAGAAAGTTAAACTTTTTCACCTAACCCTAAACTGCAATACAATAAACAGCATTTTTAGGCCCAGCTATAGGTGTGGTTACATACCAAGTGGTCACGACTGTATCAGTGTCCCATTACTATTATCATTATCCCAAAAATAATTTTATTATCCTCTACCAACTGTCATTGAATTGGGGTAAAAATAACCTACTGCAGTGAACCCAGGGCTGTCACAACTGGTCACTTAGGCAAAAAAATCATGATTAAATCAACAACAGCTCTCACTATCCTCCCCTTCTTACAGTGTCTGTTGATGACTCAGCCTGCATTTAAAATATTGAGCATTTTCTGCAGGTGCAAAAATGAGCTAGATAGATCAGACATGGAAGTATGTCTGTATTTGTCCATGTATGTGTGTCTCTTGTGCCAGCTATGTTTTCTGTGTTGCGTTACATCAAACAAGGACGATAGAAACAATAAGAGTTGTACAGTGCAGGAGAAGTAAAACGTGGAAAAGGAAATCGGAGAGCATAAGAAAAAAGTGAGAGAACCCACTCTCCTTGTTTTCTGTCTGCCTCTCTATCAGCCTTCCAATAAAGGAAAAATCCCCCCAAAAAAGAAAACATGGTCATTTCATACTGTACTGACCATTTGTCACTACGCTGACTCATACCGCAGATAGCATGTCTTTGTCTCGCACTCCTATTGTTTACTTGTAATTGTTTTGATAACACAGCTATGCAAAGCCAGACAGCGGTATTCCAATTGTCTCTAATGTGAAACATGTGAGAGGAATGTTCAAACAAGTGAAAACAAGTAGGTATCAGTATGTTGTATCTAAATGGATAGATAAGTGGGTTAGATGGAGTGTAATGGCATTCTATCGTAACCTTGGCCTACTGTATTCATACTGTATTGCACATCATATGCCTCAGTAGTATAGTACAGTATAGTATAGCAGGATGGGGCTTATGCTACATGTATGTTGTGCTATGTGGTCACATATTAAGCTGCACTGTGCTATAAAAGGCTCCATCATACTAATCAGTCAACTTGGCTACAGGGTCATCAATCAGCCAATCAGCTAGCCAGCCACTGAAGTGCCCGTCTCCATGGGAAACACGCCTTCCCTCCATCCCTTCCTCCTCTGCATCATTTTTTTTCTGTGTGCTTCATTAGCAATCATGAAGTCATTTGAAAGAGGAAGCAAGGCAAGATGCACCTACTTACCCCACAGCTCACAGAACTTGGGGAGGGAGGGAAAGGAAAGGATGAGAGATTAGAGTTAGAGGAGGAAGAAGATAAAGTGGTATAGAAATTGAGATGTAGGAAAGAAAAGTTAAGTGGGAAGGAAAGCATGACAGATTGCTAGAAAGAATAAGGGAGCAAGAAAAAGTGAGAAATTTAGCCAAAACAGAAAATAGCTTGGGTTACAAAAGGGGGCAGATCTAAGAAGCAAAGAGCAGATAGCAATGGAAAAAACAAAACAAAATATACACAGAAAAATGTGGCAGGGCTGGATAAGGTGGCTGATGGTACATACAAGTGTTTCTGGAAGACTAAAAGAAAAAGATATGAGAACCAGATGTGAGAGGTGAAGGACACGGAAAAGAAAAGAAAAGAAAAAAGACAGAAAAAGTAAAAATTGAATAAAATGAGAGGAAATGAGAGAAAAAGAATTAGAGCTGGAGCTACCGAAAGAGGTGAAAGCAAAGCAGTGAGAGTGAGAGGAAGAGCGAGCAAAGGCTCTTAGGAAAGAAGTAAGCAGAGCAAATGTGATGCAAGAGTGCCAGCTACAGATGGAACGGGGGATATATAGCCCTGCCATCATGCCTCTTGTATGACTGGTGAATGGCCTGGACTGCACCACAAGGGGTGTGGTGGTGGTGGGGTGTGTGTGTGTGTGTGTGTGTGTGTGCTATGTTACCATAGCACTGTGCAGCAGATAAGAAGTGCTGATACCAGTAATGGACTGGACCACTGGGGGTACTTGGGGAAGGGAGACCAGTGAATATGAAGGCAGAGAGGAAGGGAGGATCAAGAGGTCAGTGTAAATGGAACTGCAGGGACGATAACTGCCACAGTGCAACCATGTGCATATGTGTTTTCAGTGTGATCAAGAGGACACTGAATTTTACAGGTCAAAGCCCTTAAACCAGCTGCAAAAAAAATACTCTCTTCCTCATTCAATTCAAGAAAGGAGCTCATTTTAAAAGGGTTCGTAGGACATTTTAAAACAATTATTTTGATGCAATCTCTTGCTAAGATTTTTCTGAGGTGCAGAAGATGGCTGTAATAAAATGTTATTCCATTAAAATGACCTGGACCAACAGGCATTATAATCTCTATTGCAACAGCCATTTATCAACTAAATCCCTTCACTCAGTCACGTCTGTAGAAACATTAAAACATTTTCTACTTTTGTCAAAGAGGCTATATTTTACATTGTTCTGATCAGTGTGTGCTAAAATTTATTTTAAAAAAATGTTGATGTTGGAATTTCAAATGATTAATGGACAAACAAAAAAAAATGTGTTCTATGGGGCTGAACTTAATGCTGAATTTCCATACACTTAGCATTACTACAGCAACTTTGATCAGAGCCTGATGAGGGCTCTGGCACAAGTGGCTGCATATATACAGGAACAGCAAGGATAAAAGGTGCTTATTAGCTCATTAGCTTTTTCTGCTTGAAGCATGCTTTTTTTTTTCTCTTTTTTTTAAGATGCCAATTCCATTGATAGGAAGAAGTGCTTTGCATGTTGACTTTTATGTGATTTATGTTAAGCCTGTAAGTTGTGCATAATCATAATGTTTAATGTTGGAAATTTGTTTCATTTTTTGCTGAATATCAATGTGGAGTGGAGCAGCAGGAGCAAATTTTAATGGCAGCCTTATATGAATCGAACACCCAATTTTCCTTGGCATTGCTGCGAAAATAGCTCAGGCCCATTTAATTATGTTTTCATGCATTTGTATTTTCTGTGCATTAATTGATTATTGATGATTAACATACTGTAGCCAATGATCGATTACCAAAACTGCCTAAAATCTGCATCCCTATTTTAAGCTAGGAATGTGTGCTACACGGTGCATGTGGTAGAACTTTTGTATGAGCACTAGCTAGTGTGCTAGTGGAGCAGACAGGAGGCCATTCTGAGCAGGCCTGGGAGCGCGCTGCCTTGTGAGTCAACATGAGTCAGGGCTAGAGAGATGTTTGGTCCTAATGTCAAAAAGAGGCGCTGGACGGGATGCAGAGTCAAAGATGGAGAAAGCACATCATCTATGCGGAGAGCAAGGCCATGCTCATAATGACAATGAAGAAATTGAGCCAGTTTAGGAGAACTTGAATGCTAACTCACCCTACCTTTAGTATTTGGCTTTATCACATTATCTTTGCTAACTAAATGATTAAATAAGCTTTTCTATACTGAAATTACATTTTATATACACTACATGTTAATTTTCTTTGGAATATCAAGAAACATAAAGCAAGAAGGTAAAAGGTACGGAAGGTGTTGATGGACTAAAAGAAATGGTGAAGGCAAGCTGATGTTTGCTGGTGCATCTGACTTTGACCGTGTGAAAACTGATGCAAATAGCCATATTCAGTGACCAGCTGGTGGTATGATTTGTTGTTACTGAGGTCAAAAGAGGCAGAAAAAAATGTTTCATCACAGTATAATGCTGGCAATGAGCCCAGTGCCGTTGAGGCTGTAGCGTTTAATAGGTGCATGTTAACAGATTTTATTGGATGTATGCCGTGGTCAAAACAACAGATTTTGTTGCTAAAACTGAGACTTGAATGGCAGGTGGGCTGTGTGAGCTATTTTTGCCATGTAGAGGACTACTTAAGTATGTTACTCCCTGTGAGACAGTGATTTATTGCCTTTTTGGTGGGTGAAAAACATCTCTGTGTTGTCTTTGCAGCCAGCAACGATTAAGCCTTACTTTTATGATCCCGTCCAGTAGTTGAGGCCGAGGTGTGTGTGTGTGTGTGTGTGTGTGTGTGTGTGTGTGTGTGTGTGTGTGTGTGTGTGTGTGTAGTAAATCATGTCCACTGAGAGCTGCAAATGGGGGACTGAGACACGTGTGTTTTTTTTTTTTTTTTTTTNGGGGGGGTCTGTGCGCACAAACACAAATAAAGACACAAACATACACACAAAAATAGAGCAAAAAATAAAGCCTTTGACCATTAATTTCACTGCTTTTGTTGAGATTTAGGGCCTGCAGAGAAATCATGATCACAGGCGCAGTATCACCAAGGATACTGTGCTCAGGATCAGCCCTCATTCGCTCACTCACAAACACAAAAATACATACACACACTAACATAAAAGAATAAATGTGCAAAGTCACGTTGAAATGCCCCAAATGCGTCTTTTGAATTCACACTGTATTAACATGTTGGTTTTTATCATTTATAACTGAAATAAGCACAAGCTCCCTGATTCTGCTCCTGTTTAATGAAACATTTGAGGCAGCTTATTAGTGGGCTTAAACAGAATGCAATAAGACATCTGTGCTGACCATCAAAAGTCATGATATAAAGTCAGAGGTATCTGTGTGTGTTCTTCTTCCTGCCTTGGTACGGAATCCGTTTAAGAGCAGTGAGAGGCTGCTGCAGATGAAGCCAGGTTTTGTTATGCACAATTATAAATATGAAAAAAAAAATCTTAATAGGGTCGGGCTGGACAAACTGTGAACCCATCATTTGACAACATTACCGTTTCAAAATTCTTTGCAACCATTTCTTATCACCTTGCCACAGAAACAGCAATACATGTATAGTGTAGTAAAATATGCAGTTTACTTTTACTGTGTGTGAAACCTCCATCTCTTCGTTTAATTTCCCCAGTTATTCAGACATCTACATCCATGTTCAGACTCCACCACTAAAAAAAAGGTGCACAGATGCAAATTGCCAGACTATTTTGGTAGTTTCCATGGCACTCCTGCATGTTCCCATGCAAATGCAGTCCAAGAAAGACACGAAAAGGCACAAACACAGTGTGCTGATAAGAAAATCTTTGCTTTCATGTTGCATGTACAGTCTAAGGAAAGAAGTGAGGAAAATGGAAGCTTTCTTACAAACCTGGAGACTGATATTACATGAAAAAGCAGGGCGAGTTTGGGGGTTACAAGGATTTCATCTTTTCTAGGATGAGAATGAGTATCTGTGTGTAGACATTTTGGTGATTGTGGAGGGGTGGAATTGGGGTGACAAAATGGCCTCCTGCATTGCTCAAGATATGAGAAGAAAAGAGGCAGTGAGAAAAACAGACATGGGTAAGAGAATTAACTGAGGTGGATAGTGGGGGTGACACATTATCTACAACATCATGATTGGTATGTCAGAGGATAGCAGTGCTAAATGGAAAGAGGACTCAGAGAGCGACGTGGGCATGAAAAGGAGAGTGAGGAAAGGGAGACGAGGAGCAAGGATGAGGAACAGGAAGAGCAATACAGATGAGAAAGAAATAGGAGAATTTAAAAGGTGACTGCAATAGATAAGAAGCCCCTATCTGACACATTAAGGAGAGCTCAGTATTCGTTCTGTAGTAACTGTAGGATCATGAATTTACACTGATGTGGACTAACTAATGTCAAAGACTTGCTGAGAAAACGTGTACTGCTGAGCACAGAATGGCACATGAAAGCAACGTCAAGATGAAAGCTCTGATGAGCTGCGTAGCGCATCTGCGGGTTGAAACAGTTTTCATGTGGCGGCAGAATAATTCAGTCGCTGCAGCAAACTACTGTGTGTGTGTTTAAATATGTGTGTGCAGTTGGGTCAGCAGTGATCTTTAAAGATCAAACAAATCAATAGCCAACCTCTGTTTGCAGTGGACAAGTAAAGCCTCACTGCATTGTAGGTAGTGAAGTCTATTTGCCCCCACTTGAGTTTTTATTATTTAGGGGGCCTTTGGAAATTTGCCAGGCTTTGTTTAATTACTTAATCTACGTGGAATAAAATGTAAATGCAACTCCAGTATACTCAAAACAGAAAGGGAGGGGCAAAAAAGCTCAAAGGCTGTTTTATGAGGCGGGGGGGTCCAGGCGCTGAACCCAGCTACAAGTTTTAATGGATCTCAAATAAATGGTGTCTCCAAAAGCGCTTGCTTAAAATACAGTCCTTACTTAATAGAAAAGGATGTGGGTCTGCTGGCAGATCGAAGACAGCAGTGAAACAATAAGACTGTTTGTAAACATTTAGCTCCTTCCTTTTTCCCCTTTAATTCTGACTTCAAATAATTCTTGTTGGACTTCAGCATAAAGAGGAAAAGAAGAGTACAAGCGTTGTGAAGTGGATTTGTGCGTGGTGTAGGGGGACATGTTTGTTTGAATTGGTATTGCACATATAACAGTTTTTTTGGTCATGTCCTTAGATGGGATTCAGTCTTGTAAAAACACTTGAAAATACAGATGTGTGATTGCATGCTGTCACAAGAGCTTGTGTAGGAGTCACTGCAGGTGAACCTGTGCCAGTCTAATTATGCCACCTCCGCATAAAAACTGATCAAAGCATATGCCATCCCAGAAGGAGACAGCAACGAGCATTTAAATCCAGTAGCGGCTTATTTATGTCAGACAACACTCAAACTTTAACTTTGTGAGATCCTCTACAGCTGCCCTGGGACAACCTAAAAAGTAAGTCATTGGAAGCAAAGGAAGAAATTATAAGTATGAAGACGTAGTTAATTAAATGGAAGTTGGAACTTTAAAACCTGGCAAATGTATACATAAAGGAAGGGCTTAAGGCCCCGCTCCAAGAAAAGGAATTAGATTGATTGAAATTTCTGACACAATTACAATAAACTGATTGTTCAGGCTCAGGACAGATGCTTCATCACCACATGTTAAGTGCTAGCATGTCCACAGCTACAAATCATGTGCACTGATGTGGGCATCAGGGAGGGTTTATTTTACATTACTTATTTCCATTAGAAGGGCAGATGTGTTCCCTGAGCAATAATTGTTTTCATGGCCGTGTTAAGCATTTCAGAACCAAGAACTTTCCAACAGGAGGTGAATTAGAGGCACTGTGTGGCCTCAAGCTGAGCGCGACCTCGTCGGCCTGGCTGATATAAGAGTACCTGCCCAACGGGGGAGCCAATAATTAGACAGCCAGTTATACTGCCCCTCACCCCTCACCACTCTCTTGTCCCTCACTCCAGCTAATTAAACACGTCCAGACACGTCGATGACGGATATGTGGCTTGTGTTTGTCCATAAATTACAGTTCTCTTGCTGTTGAAGTAAAATGACTTCAAACCAAGCCATGAGCCATACTTGGGGATGTACTCTAAGAGTGTAAACATGAGGGATTAGTGCCACAAGTCAGGAAAGAAATAAAACAAGTAGGTGGTATCATGCGACAGTGATATGAGAAGCAGAAGGCCTATAGAGTTACTACTCTAATGGAAGTACAATACTATGGGAAGAAGAGGATGTGGCTCAGCTCATGGGAGCAGTGTTGAGAGGGAGTAGAGGAAATGATCAAAGAAAAGAAGAAAATACAGAAAAGGGAGACAAAGAAAGGTGGTCCAAGTTTAATGACTGGTGGGTGAGGGGAGAGGCTCATGGAAAAGGAGACTTGGCAAGCATTCACCCTCCCACTCTGTTGGCAGCAGAGGCACAAACTGTTTCCTCACAGCAGTACATGCATCTATTAGTATTGTTCCAGGAGATAATAACTGTGTGTGTGAGATTGTGTGTGTCACTGTACATGTGCGTTTGAGTGTCAATTCTAAGCCAAGTTATGAGGTGGCAGACGAACAATATGGAGCAGCAGTATAAAATGTATGAGGAAGCAAGCATTTGTCTGTCTGTGGGTGTGTCAGACTTTGGTGCTAAATGTCAGCACTATAGAAACACCAGAGGCCATGGTGCCAACAACGGCACAGCTCCTGACCACTACAGATTCCATGAGTCTTAGCAACAGAAGACAGGCTATCAAAACCTCACCTGTACTTGTGGAATGCTAAAATTAATAGAATGGCGAGGTGTTCAAATTTGACGGTTAGTCCAGTAACAGGTACAGTAAGGACAGAAACCCCTAGTATCACGTTTCAGCTGTTTAGAACATGATGAAACAAACCCACTATGGGAAAAGGTTAAAGAACTGAAAGCCAGTAGGACATAGGCTAACCTGGAAGGGGTGGGTCTTTGGCTCTATGGTCCACTAATCCAAACTCACAACCCACTCACAAGTTTTCAATTACATCAAGTAACCAGTTTCCCCCCAGTAGCAATTACATTAAAGATATTTCTTACATATGGACAGACAAGCAGACGGACACACTGACACATCAAAGATAATGAAATTTACTGCGAGCCTCTGAAGTACTGATCATCTTTCAGAAAAGCCTAACCGAACACACTTATACATCAGCAAACACTCTCACTTTAAGAGAGATTCAGCTGGCAACGAAAGTACAAACTGCAGTGCCCTGGCAGCCTTTCTTGGAACTTCCCCTGCATACACCCCTGCACATTCAGAGAGATTCAGCCAGCAAAGGGGTTTAAAGAAACTACACTTCTATAGCTGGCCTCAATTGAAGCTCTTCTCGCGCACATATACACACAGCCTGTCGCCCACTTCTGCCATTAGCTTTATCTGTCGGAATGCAAAGCTGAGAGCCCAATCCCCGCTGGTTTTTTGAAAAGATTTTGCCAGGCTTGTTCTTCCCTTTATGCCCCAGACTCTCCTCTGAGAAAACATAGAAAAGGTGGGAGAGGGGGGGAAAGAGATGCCGATCGCTGACACAGCCGCTGAGATAGCCTCTCTCTTGTCAGTAAGGGATATAAAGAAACAGAAAGATAGAAGACGTAGATGGAAGGAGATGCTGAAATAGGGATACGGGTGCAGACGTGAGGACGTTATGCTGGGGTAAGCTAGCAAAGTATTACCGCTTCAAATCTCTCCTCTTTTTGGCCATTTACTTGACGCTTATATATTCAAATCTTTGAGGCCACATTCCTCCTCACGCCAGGTACGCGCACATCCACACAGATAAAAGGCCGTCTTGTGAAAGCAGAGGTAAAGGTGAGAGAAAAAGAAAAAGGACAAGACAAGAGTAGATGGGAGGTCTAGGTAGGTGTGCCCTCCAAGCAGCAGGGGCCAGATGTTCACAACTCAATAAGCGAGCAAGTGACAGACGACTGACATGATACATGGAGACACACACATAGAAGCCGCGGGGAAGGAAACAGGTGAAGATGCTCTGTGTGAACAGGAGGGTGCGTGTGTGTTGGCCTGCTTGAACCATATGTAAATTCTGCCACCATAGAAAAGAGTAGACACAGAGAGTGGGGGAGAAAAGGCACAGAGACCAACTGGCTCTTTATATCATGACAGCTGACTTCAGTGTGTGCATGTGCAAGATTGTGTGTGTGTGTCTTTGTGCTATGTATTTTAACCCTACAGCCAAGGCATCATCGTGTAGCAACTGCTGTGTTGTCAAGGGAACCATTAGCACGACTGCAAGGCTAGTATCTGCTCTGCGCTTGCCTGTCCACACACACAGACCCTCTTGCATGTATGTTAGTGATGACAGAAAAGGATTCCTCTGCATAGGCCCTACATATAGATCCCAGGGTGTAAGAAGCTACAAGTAGAGCTACAATTGATGCTGACTGCAAAGCAATGCGAACAAGATCAATATGCCGCTTTATTACATCTAATATATCTATGTATTTGATTTAAGCATGGTGGAGACACAAAGAGGGATAAATGTGTATTTCTCCTTCAAAACTGTCAATATGTTGCACTGTTGTGTCACAGTCATCAACAGAATAGGATCAATCTAAGTATCAATAAAGCATAGAGGCCTAGAGTCAGTTCCTCAGGCAGGTTCATCACTGCAGTGAGGAGACATTCAAATTTTAGGATTATTTTATCATTATATGTCAATAAACTGCATTTATTTTAGACATGTTTTTTAATACAGAAATAGCTTAAACATTTCATCAGATAAGGCCAGTATTAATTTGCTGCAGATTAATTTGAACGGACTGTTAATTTTGCCTCTGATGCCAGTCGCACGCCATTTTTGCTACAGTGTCAAACAGTGTTCATGTTTAGATAACAAACACCTAGCGGCCAGCAGCTCAGAAGGCAACGCAGCAGGGGGATTTGGGTACACGTGTGTGTGTGTGTGTGTGTGTGTGTGTGTGTGTGTGTGTGTGTGTGTGTGTGTGTGTGTGTGTGTGTGTGTAACCCTGCGTAGCAGTATTTTCCTTGTGGGTCAGGCTCAAAACGGGCAGACTGAAGAAAGGTTTCTGAAAGTAACGCGCGTACACCAAAATCGCAAAAAGAGATGCATGTAGAGGTAATGAAAGAATAAACAACCGTGACAACACTATAAGGAGGATGGTGGAAGTGTGTGTGTGTGTGTGTGTGTGTGTGTGTGTGTGTGTGTGTGTGTGCATGTGCAAATACTAACATTAATTTAGCGAGGAACATAAAATGCCAGTCAAGTGAGAAGAATGGTGAGGCAAGATAACAATAATGGCAAATTAAGAAATAAGCAATAGAAATAAAGCTGCCTCGTGGGGCAGAACAAGAGATGGAGGAGAATCAGCTGACCGAAAGAGGATTAACAAGACGACACTTAGAGAAAGTCAAAGCTGAGGCATTTTCCTTGCCTTCAGGCCCCAAAATGTCACCTTATTATTCTTATAGTTAAAAACATGATAGCTGTCTCATGTTAATCATCAAAGTCTAATTTTTTCATCTCATATTTAATTACCAAAAAGAAATTCATTAGCAAGATTTTAAAGTAGACCATTAAGTAACTAACTAAAAAGCTAAAATTGGTCAGACTGTAAGTCGAAAACTGAGCTACTGAATGTGCCGAATGAACTAGCCTCACTCAATAACGTAGTCAATATTCCACAATAACTGCAAACTCTCCATTTAACATATTACTTTTTTGTCCCAACTTTCTTCTTCATAATTCTCTTCATCTATTTGGTATTATTTATTAATTTATTGGTGCTGACTGATGGAATAAAGTGAGAAATTGAAACAAACTGCATACAAAACTGTTCTTTATTAGAACAAGGCTGGTAGAGAAGGCAAGAAATGAGCCAAAAGAAGAAAAGAGAACAGCAGCCAAATAAGACAGGTAATGACGTGTCTATTGACACAGCCACTGGCTATCTGGCTGGATGCCTCCAGTATTCTCAGACAGACCAAAATTCAGTATGTAGTTTGGCTATTTTATTTGTAAGTGAGAGATACTAGAGTATAACCAGGGGGAAAGGCAAACAAAGACACGGCAGAGACAATAGAAGCCTTTTCTGTTTTTTCAGCTGCTTCAATCATTTATAAAAACATATTCAGTCTTCTGGCCTTAGGTTCAACAAAAATTAAAGAAAGGTGTTTGTCTAGGAATGTGAGAACACACACTGATGCCCTATGTCCCATACCTTCATTATATTCTCATTAACACAAAGTTTTAGCCCTAAAATCTAGCAGAAAAGCAGCTAAATTGTAGACTAACGCAGGGGAAAAAAAGAGTAGAAAAGAAAGGGAAAGACAAAGAAAGAAAAAATTAAAAATGAGATGAATACAGTGAGTGATATACTGTGAGACAGTACAGTGCAAGAGAGCATTATATGATTGCCCTCATTGATGTGGAAGAGTACTGCAGTGCCCTTCATGTAGAGGAAAAGGCTAAGAGGATTCAGTTGGTCCCCAAGCACAGTGTGTGCCTGTGTCTTTGCACTTTTTTCCAGGGTATGCTCATCAGGGTGGACGGTGAAGTTGCAATTCCATCACACACACACACACACACACACACACACACATTAAAGCACAAGGTCGCCCTCGTAAAGGAGTTGGGGCGATAAAGCGGTGAGCAGGTTTCTCCCTTCCTCTCATCTCTCCATCTCTACTCAGGCCCATCTATCTCTCAGTCACCACAGCGGTGTGAATGCGTTTATGTGGGTCGCTCTGTTCACCTTCAGGCTATAATTCACTATTTTCAAGGAACAAAGCTGGCCGACTGTGACACCGATACACACAAACAGACTGAGCAGTACTTTATTTGCAAGTTGCTGCAAAACCAAAAGCTGAACTCTACCTGTGACACCAATTAGTCTTAAGTAATGTAGACAGGCTATTGTGAGCATCAGAATTTACAGTCAGTACTCAACAGAAACTACTTTTAATGGCTTTATGCTCACAAGGTTGGTTCAAGGTCAAACCTTAAATTACACATTTAATATCCATTTAAATTGCAAACTAACATGGTTTGCCAGTTACCTTGCCGCTGCTGCTCTATTTCACCAAGCGAGACACGTCCACTATCAACACAGAAACACAAAAACACTATTGCTCAATTGTGACACATAGATAGGATAACAGACTTGAAACAGGATAGATGGCCAAAAAGAATTTGTTTCGTATCAACATCAGATGTGATGTTTTGGGTTGTTTTTCTTGGGGGGTGGGGGGGTCCAGTCGACAACCGGAGCAGGATTTACAATTTCAAATATATTATCTGCTAATGAGGATTTATTTTTGTGTTGTTACTCTTTTGTGTTGTTAATTGAAATCATTAAAAGTCCCATCTGGGTCATATCACTCAAATACAAAAAACATCATTATATGTTACTGTTGGAACCAACACCAGAAGAATTAGCTATCACGTGCTGGTAAAAAGCATTAAATATTTCTGGTATGGATGTAGTCCAAACTGGTCATGCTGTTCAGCTGGTGCCGGAGTTATGAATGGATGGGGACAGGTCCTGTCTGTGGCTATAAAGTAGCAGTAATCTGGATATGGGGCTGCCTTCTGCACTCATGGTTTGTTACACTACAATATGTGGTGGGAAAAAACGGCCCACAGTTCACCGTCCCTACCGTCTGTCTGTCTCGCTGACCAGGAAACTACACCATGCATTATTCATTATGTGTACTCATTCTCTCTCACTCTCTCCCACATACACTCACACACGCATTGTGCATGCCAAAGTGTGAGAAAGACGAACAAGTCAGAAATAGATGCAAAAAACAAAGACACACAAATGCATGTCGACAAAACAGACCAATATAAACAACAGAATGTGAGGGAAGTGTGTGAGAGGGAGAGAGAGACGTGGTCAAAGACTGCGAGATGCAGTACTTGTGTAATTGGCCACATGCCAAAATAATTCAAGCGTGATCGGAAATCAATGTGAGAGCATGGAAGCTGTGGAGAAATCCGATGCCGACCTGCGGCCCTGAAAGGAAAAATAAGACGTATAAAAGAGGCTCAAACGCATGAAGGATGCATTCTGCGTGCCTCTATGTGTGTGTGAAGAATACTAAATGAATTGATCCGAATTGCACTGACCGCAGATGTGCACAGCCACAGATGGAAGAAAAGACAAACAACTAGATAACACCTCAATTATCCAATTGCCACAGTGTGCCCGTTTATACTTGTGGTAGTGGTACAATAAGATTTACCACACACAAAACAGAAAGCAAAATGCTCTTGCTATTGCAAATGTGTAGTTGTTGATGTATTAGCATTTAATTAAAATGCTCACCAAGAACAGTTATTAAAGCAGAGAGCGGGGCATCTGTGATGCCACGCCGGCACAGTGACTCATCAACACTCCACAACACAACCTCCTGCAGGTCTGAAGGCAGCCTGTGCCAACCCCCACCTATGGCAGCCTGATGCACACAGTGTTCACGTCACAAGGTGGAGTAGGTGGTTGCGGGGGCACCGTTTTAAGTACGTCTAGGCTGAGTTTGGGACAGCATGCACAGAGGAGCAGCGTGCACGCCACATGACACTGAAAACTGACACTCTACACAAACACAGAGGTAAGTGCTTGTGTGTGTGTGTGTGTGTGTGTGTGTGTGTGTGTGTGTGTGTGTGTGTGTGTGTGTGTTTTAGGACTATGGCAATTATGATAAAATGCTAATCTAATTTTGTTTTTTGCCTGATTACTGCAATTATTATTGTTGCCATCTTATTTCTTTCGAACTACACATGACATTTTAGGTGAAATTAAGTGCTTCTAAATTGTTGTTCCAAAAGATGATATACACTACAACCTGTATCAAACTTTAGAATACTAAGTCGACCAAGGCTGCTCTTGCATTGTTTCCTTCTGAATAGACCATCAGAGACTGGAAGACTTGGAACGACAATGACTACACTACACCCCATTTGTCACTTTATTCTCAGGGGTAGTCAAATGTGAGATAACCATCACAAGTGCGTAAGATAGTTTCTTTTAGTTTCTTAGAAAAGGCTGTTGTATTTTTTAAGGGTCAAATGTTACCATGTTGTTGGAAATCATCTTTAGCTTTATGAACTTTAGGTTTAAATATAAAAATAAAAGTTGAAAGTGTATATAAAAAAAAAAAACCACCCACAACTGACATACTGTGAACAAAGGGCCTCTTCACGTATGTGATTGTTTGTCTTTACATGCCAACAAGTGACTGAGACAGTGTAAGCTACAAGCATCTGTGTGTGTGTGTGAGTGTGAGTGTGTGTGTGTGTGTGTGTGTGTGTGTGTGTGTGTGTGTGAGTGAGTGAGTGAGTGAGTGAGTGAGTGAGGGCAGTCAGGACAGTACAGTAGATGAGAGACCACCCAGACTGAATGAGGTCAATATGACTGACAGTATACGTAGGTGGATCAGTACACCGCATATTACTGTCCACTTAGCCTGCTCTCATCCGTGCTCAATCAAACACTCTATCTCTGCTTTACCCTCTTTTCTTATTCTTGCTTCCTCTCCTGCCTGCTGATCAGTTATACAACTGGAAATATATACAGTGGCTCTAATCAGCAGTCTGTTCCGTGCTGATTAATACTAAAAATAAAAAAAGTTTTAGTGCTGATTAGTCCAAACTATTTACTCTAAGATAAAAAATAACAAATGCCACAAGCAGATGCAACTGGTTATTTGCAACATGTGAAATTATGTAAAAAAAAAAAAAACATTCAACAGAAGCTTCAATATTTAAAAGAAAACAGAGCGTTCCATCCTGAGACTATTTTTTAAGCAAAGGTCCTAAATAACATGCAACTTTGAAGTGTGATGCACCTTTTTTTGTGACGCCAGCATCACAAGGTCATCGTAGGCGTCAGATTTTTCACACTGCAGTCATCTCAGTTTGGAATGACGGCTTTGCGAATTGTTTAAATATTGTTTCACTGACTTAAGTCTTTTATTAACTAACACTACACCACTAATTATGTCCCATCTCTAGCTGACTCATCTAGATAAATACGTCAATGCAGTAAAATTCTTCCGTCCTCCTCCCTCATGGTTAGGCTGAGCTTTTGAAGTTGCCACCCAAAAGCACAAAGAAAAATCAACAGAGAGGCTCAGTGACTGAGACTGGATGAGAAAGGATGTTTTTGTCAATGGAAGGTGGGAGGTGAGAGAAATTAAATAGAAGACATCAAAAAAGAAAAGGAAAATGTCTGGGGAGTGGTGTTTACCAATGTGTTTTCTTTTTTCTTCAGAATTCTGTGCTGCTGTTTGGGTTCCACGCTAGGAACGGGAGCAGTGTCTGTCAGAGATTAACACTACACGGGGGGGCAGACAGACAGTGAAAGAGAGAGAAGGGAGGGAGGGACGGATAAAGGAAGACAGCAGATAAACACACAGTGATTTTTTGAAAGGAGAGAGTCTGAAAGTGGAAGAAATCTTTAGAAAGCGGCAGAAAATCACCAGAGACACAGAGGGAATGGTGGGGGGTTATAAATAGAGGAGACAGAAACCAGGGCCTCTCCCCTCACTGGATGCCACATTAATTATGCGTGTCTGCATCAGGAGAAATTAAGACATGGCTGTGTGTCAGTTTAGAGAGAGAAATTGAGAAAGGAGGGGTTAGGGAGAAATGGCAGGCGAGGAGGGAGAGAGCTAAGAGCAAATGTCATTTAAAAGTGGGCAACAAAGACAACAAGGGAGGCACAAATGAGAGGGAAAAGGGAAAGCGGAGGGAGAAAAGGCTATTAGAGAAAGACCACAACAACAGCGTGAAAGCAATAAAAGCGAAAAGTGTGCTCATGCCTGCACCCAAACCCAATCTCAAAGGAGACAAGAAAGAGAACAGCTAATTACAGAGTAGTGACATATGAGAAAGTGAATGGACCATTGAGTCAACATGTCATCAGATCAACAAAGCCCTACAAAACTCAATATGACTGTTGAGCAGAGTGAGCGAGAAAAATATTTTATGAATGCAAATAAATACGCCACCAAAACCCAAATCAAATGTTATTCATGTCAGGCCATCTTCTGAGCATCTTAAAAAGCTTCCGCAATCAAATGCTATTCAGAGATGAATCAACAGCAGAATCTTATGCTAATGAAATCAAATGATCCATATTCATGTTGGAGTGTGACACACCTTAATAACCTGTTTCGGTCACACTCGCTATGCTGCATGGGGATAGGAGAGATGGGAGAGAAGGATGGATCAAGGGCACAGACTAGTTCTTCCTCTCCATCCTACATCGTGTCTTTTATTTTGCTGCTACTAACTCGTATCTCGTTAGAGCTTCTGCACTTTCTCTCTCCTCTCCAATCTAGCTTTCTCTCATACAACTCTATCCTGTTTCAATGTCAGGCATTGTATCATTTGACTCTTTTCCAGCTAGATGTACGTGTGTTTCAGAGATTTCACTTGTTGTGTTTGTTGCCCATGCCATGTTCCAATTTGTTCAGTTAACTTCTTAACAAAGCCGATGAACCAGAAGAATGACACCCAAACTGATTTTCTACACAAGGATTTTTAACCAGTAACTTTCTTTTGGATAATGATTCTGCCTTTTTTGGAAAAGTGACAGCTCTTATGCGTGAATACTTAACTGTGTTGTTATCTACTCGAATGTGTCCATTTGACTGTGTGTGTGTGTGTGTGTGTGTGTGTGTGTGTGTGTGTGTGTGTGTGTGTGTGTGTGTGTGTGTGTTCATATTAGCCCACAACAGCAGGTCAGTGTAGCCAGCCAACCAGCCCCCGCACTGGGCTCAGGACTCATTATATGGCTTAGTCCGGCCTCCTAACTCCCACCTACCTGTGAAAAACTTGCTGACACCACCATGTGTGAGAAAGTGTGTGCGTCAGAGTGTGTATGGATGGAAGAGGTTATGTGCATGACAACAAATGCTTAATTTAATCTTTACACATATAAGAAAGACTAAGCAGAGTGAAGGCAAAGCATGTGTAAAAATCTTATATATCTGACTCATTATGCATTTGTACATATATATGCATATATAAAAATAATTTTAAAATTCGTATCAACATGTACCTGCTACAGAACCTCTGCACTGACTCATGGGGGGAGGTTTGCAACCCTGTCAATCAAAATCCCCTGTTGCTTGAATCAATTATATCACAGTCAAGGCTTTCTTGCTCCAACCTATACTACTGGCTCGCCACACACACATAACTGTACACACATACAAACTCTAACACTAGTCCACCTCCAACGCTGGCCATGGCTACATTTCCATGACAATTAAACACCAGTGGACAGTGGAGTCAGCCACCCTACACAAAAAAAAAAAAAAAAAAAAAAAAAAAAAAAAAAAGCCCTTTAAAATGGAGATAGGAATGGAGAGGGGGAGTAAAAGAGAGCAAAAGAGAGGGAGTGTGTAGCCTGGATAAGTGGTGGCAGGATTATAGTTAGTTCCATCATGGCTTTGGTCCGTTCACTGCTTCTTATAAAAACCTATTAGCATGTGAATGAACAGGCACACAGTGGAAGGAGTTTTCTAAAGCCCAGGAGCACTGATCCACCATCAGGTGAGCTTTCCATAAACTGGGAGTAAGCAGGGGAGGATGGTGTGTGTGTGTGTGTGTGTTTTTTGGGGTGAGACAACTTGATTGTGGCCACTTTTGTCTGGAGTTTTGTTGAGATTTCACATCACTCAAGGTACATGAGCAGTGCCTTAACTGCTGTAATAAAGCTCATTTGGGAGTAAACAATTTAATCAGCTTAAAAAGGTCAGTGGCCCAATCTTTGTACATGCATGTCTTGACAACATAACAGACATGACATTTGGTTTGATGCTTGGCATCAGAAACAGATAAATTATCAAAAGGAAAAACTGGAATTTTGCTTTTGGAGTAGATTTCTCTGGTGATGTTTTTTTCCAAATAACATCTAGAGCAAACAAGAGACATCCTGTCTTTACTACATGAGTTAAAATACTGTCTTCAAAATATTGTGCTTACTTATGTTAATGACAAATTGCCTGGAAATGCATCCAATATAAAGAACAAAAGTGGGTATAATCAGTGGTATGTCATTAAACATGTGAAGGGTTTCCTTATTTTTCTCCTACTTTTTTTCTTCGAATAAACAAATTAAATAAAGAAAGTTTTAATATGAGTTGTTCAAATGGCCTTGGACCTTCACAATGTGGCAATCACACAAACACAAAGCCAGAATGCATGTTGAAAATACGTTTTCAAGCCAAAGTAGCTTCTGTGGTCATCAGTAACTGTTATTAAAAGTATAATAGACATTATTCTTCTCACATCTCTGAACCAAAATGATCTTGTGCTCAAAGCAGACTAAACTTGGACTGTGAGTGAAGGTGCCAAAATAGCACCAAGAAGTATCAATGTGGGAATGGGCACTGAAACAGTAGGAAATGATAAAACCAGGGTACTGCTTACCTCCCTTTGCAGCACCAGCTCTTTGGTGAACAGCATGGCCTCGTCACTGAAGGGCTCAGCCACCTGCATCCCTCCAGGCATATTCCTAGAACTGCGTGGACATTCAATACCTAGCCAAAGACAATACAATAGCAGGAGTTAAAGGTCAGCACAGCAACTAATCAAAAGAACAACAAGATGTCCTCAATGGTTTTAACATTTTGATAAGTCCAAAAAGACCAGGAGACATAACTGGATCCGTTTGTCAAAAAAAAAAAAAAAATGTTTTAATTCAGAAATACTCTGGGAATTAATATAAATATCCGCAAGTCAGTGAATAGACTTGTATCCACAATTTTCAGGACCTCTGGTGCACCGAACAACTGATGCCACATCAAGCCTCATTCTCATCCCTCTTAATAGGTCAAGGTCAAAATCGCTTAGCCACGCTATTTCACAAAGGTATGTCAGTGGCACAACACAGATTAACCAACTGCACTATCATCAGCACTCAAAGGATAATTGGTCATCAAGGGGTCAATCCTGAGCGCATAAAGTGCTTCTGTGTAACCGTATATAATGAAAAAGACAGCATTGTTGGAATTTGCGTCTTTGGGACCCTTCGACATCGACTTTGAGATTTTCAGAGGCTTTCTTGTAGAGTTCAGGTAGAAATGGAAAAGCTTCAGGACAGAAGTGGGGGAAAGACAAAAGAATGGGTATAAAGGCACTGTGAGCCTATCATTTCTACATGTTCGCCTTGTTTAAAAAAAATATACTGTGATAAAAGGGGGTGAATGCAAGAAAGGTATATGCATGAGAGGTTTTTGGCATTTGAAGATGAATGTGACTGGGCTGTAAGGTAGTGAGAGTACGTGTGTTGATCTTACACTTAAAGAAAGTTGAAGTTTTGTACAAAGTCTTCACACACACTACCTATGTGAGGAGCATACCTACCTCCAATTCAGACTCACTTCTTTTGTCTCTTTTACCCCTACTTGATATATGGTATGCCCACGCAACGTGTGCTAAGGTGTACACAAAGGCATGCCTGTAAAAAATATTGAATATGAAAAACACCTTAAACAGTAGCACTACGTTTATCTGTTGAGTTCTTGTTCCCTTCAGATTCTTGAATTAATTAGCACACTAGCAAGCAGATTGGTGCTGTATTGATTTATGCAGAGCAACTTAATGACAGTTTCGGTTGGGCGTTAAACCCTCCAGCATTGTACTAATAATCTCTGACACGATGTTGAATTTAATGAGCTTCACTGCCATGACAGATACGTGCATATACTGCCTCAGGATGGACTTGGGACAGAAGTAAAATCAGATGTGTTAGGGCATCCAGTTGACTCAATGGTTAGAGCATGGTCACCTCACAGTTAAGACAATCCTGGCTTTGAAATGTACTTCTTTCCCACCTAATTTTGACATGTTCTCCCCATGATTACCTGGGTTTCCTTTGACTGGCAATGTATTCATATAAAGAGTGTTTCCCAAACTTTCACTCAAGGAAATACTGCTGAGCTCTTGCTCCAATGTGACATTGTGATGGAAAAGATGTGCTGGGAATAGATGTGTGTACTTAAAGTATTAGTTGATGTGTTTCTTAGATTAGTTGATGTGTTTCTTAGATTAGGGGAAGGTATTACATATTGTACACAGAGCCTTCATGTTTTAAGATTTTTTCGCAACTTAGAATATACATTTTTCATTGGTACTTACATTTTAAAACTTGTCAATACATCCGTGCTTTACAGTGACATTAATCTGGGATACTGTGTACCAGGTGTGTTTAAACCTTGGCTGCTATTCTCTCTGTAAGTGCTAGCAGAGGAAAGCTCTTGAAAGACCTGTTCTACAAGCCACTTTTGTATTCTCAGTCTTTTTACTGAATTCCAAATGTTAAATTCTTGTAGGGTTTTTATCTCAGGCCTCTTTTAAATATGTAACTGGATTTGTAACTGACTAGAATAATTAGCTAAAAAGCTGAATTACATATTTCTTTGAAACCTTTCACAGGAAATTTCACAGTTTTCTGTTTTGTTTTTTTGTGCTCAACATTTTTTTGTCTTTTTTTAGTTTGTTAGCAGTAGGAAAAAGATCCAGATAAAGTCACTGTCAGTCCTAGATAACTGTCACAAGTTATATAATTGTCTACAAGAACACCACTGGACTGCCACAGCCAGCCAAAAGTGTGACGGGCACCATTGCAGATAACCTTAGTATAACAAGTCAGCTAACCCAAATGACTTTTTTTTTTTAGCTTTTTCTTGTTTAGTACTTTCTGTTCCCTAGAGACACCTCCGTCCGTATCTGTCCCATTTATGAGAACAAGAACAAGAGACATCAGCGTATTCACACTGGCAGAGAAGGGGAAAATGACCCAGGAAAGGCAAAATGAGTTCACAGGACAGTCAGCACCAAAGAGTTATGAAGAACTGTTGAGTCAACCTTCTGTAAGACATAAAGGTATTCAGTATACAGCAGGGACCATTAAAAAATTAGGTGTGTACCATTTGCTTTTTTTCCCCACTCTAGTAATATTTTGCAAAACTGTGATGAAATGCATTTTTGTGCTTAAACATGCAAGCCTCACAGTAACAAACTGATTTAATAAAGAACTGCTTTAGAAATGTAAATGTTATTGTAAATGTTTGTACTCTACATCAGACTATGGTTGAAAATTCTTTTATTGTAGGTATTCTATTTTGTATCCTTCTATATTCAAACATTTAATAAAATACAATAAAAATAAAAGCTTCCTGAAGAGCAGAGAGGAGGAGGAGAAGGAGGAGACACTGATGGCCAAGATCATCTGAAAGTATTTATAGAAGTGGACCAGGACAGGGCTTCCACGTGGGACACGGAGGCTACAACAGTGCCAGAATGAAGAGAAGAGGAGGATGCAGAATAAAGGAAGAAAAAAAGACAAGAGAAGAAAGACAATGGGAGGGGTAAATACTGCACACTGCAAAAATTGGTGTATGAAGTAATTGCAGAGAGGGAGATGGGTTGGCCTGAGCTGCTTGGGTTGGCTGGAGCTATGATAAGGGTTGGAACTGTGTTTTTCTAACATAATCCACAGAAAAGACTACACGGGAATGTAATACACAGAGAAGTCAAGTTTAATTGTACAGCAGATACAGCACAATGTCTCAAGGGGCTTTTCAGCAACAATTCGTAACCCAGCCCAAGCTCTTAAAAGACAAAAACATCCCAAAAAAACTTAATACACAAAGAAAAGTAATAGGATTATAATATAAAAAATGGAGTTAAAATAGGTGAAATATTAATGTAATAATCCTTTATAAGAAGTCCAATAAAATAAGTCAAATGCACACACAGACATGCTCTCCTCAAATGACTTACGGCTTTACCTAACTGCATTCAATGTCCTGCAAAACACACACACACACACACACACACACACACACACACACACACACACACACACACACACACACACACACACACACGTCATCTCCTCCCTGCAGCTTTTAAACCAAGCCAGGGAGTCAATTAGCAGAGCCAATTTTAACCTGCACCATGACACATAACTCACGCCTGACACCAAGATAAACATCTGGGTCAAACTACAGGATATCCATCTGATCTGATCTCAGAGACAAACAAGACATACACTCATCACATCACTCTTATACAGCATCTTGCACGTGCTGTTCCTCACTCTGGCCTGAAGCACATGGCGCGCCCACATGTCAAGCCACCATACATCATCAATCATCATATTTGGTCTGTAAGACATGGATATTAGAGGTTGTATTTTATAAAGTGTGCTTTGGAGAATTAACTGAAAACAGAGTTAGCAAGGACTGCTTTTTTAACAAAAGAATGCACAACTGAATGAACAGATTAAATAATCAATTTATGTTGTTTGCAAATTCTGCAACCCAACTCCTAGAAGACGACAAGCTATCAACCGTTTATTTTAATAATGCTGCAAGTTTATATCACTCCCCCCTTTGTCCCACCATGCTTCTTTCCCCTTCCCCCCCATAGAGCTCAGGCTCAGAGAGGGGTGGGGAGGCCCTGCGGAGAAGATGTAACATTTTAATCTGCAATTCAGGGTGAGCCATGCGCACTATGAAATACTGCCTTCCCCTTTAGCTCCAACATACACAGCTCAGTCATACACACACGCAGTAGTTCCTCCTCCTCACCCCAAAAACTGTCACTTCCTCCATCTGCATGGACTCCTCAGCAATTGTCTGCTTCTAAATACAATTCATATATTTTCCTGAGCTTTAGAGGTACTAATAAGTGGATTTTTTTAACCTATGAACAGTGCCAGGCTAGCTGTTTCCCCCTGCCTCCAGTGTTTGCCTCAAGCTAACCTCCTGTCTCCAGCTTCATATTTAAAGTGCAGACTTGAGAATAGTATCGATCTTCTCATCTAACTCTCGACAAGAAAGCGAACATGCGTATTTCCCAAAATGTCAAACTATTCCTTTAACTTTAGTTTCATAATCTAACTGGCATACTATTCAGCTGGAGTCTTTGTAAGAGTAATCCAATACTTCCATCCATTAAGATACACTTATAGAAACAATGCTAGCAAGTGCCACGCAATATACAAGTGGCGCATACAGAATGGATATTTTCAGCAAGGAAAGATCTTCATTCTAGTTGTAATTCTACTCAGAAACCAAAACTAATATGCATTCATTTCTGGTGAGGCAGTTTCTTTTCAAATATATTTTTAATACTTTGTAACTGAATGCGTTTTCAGTCGAAAACAGGATTGAGTCGACCTTTCTTCCTCTGCTAATCAAGCTGAGATGATGAGCTTCATCTTGCAGAAATGGCTCTGGAGAAGGGAGAAATGTGGCAATGTGCAGCTGCTGTGCATTAATGTCATCACTGCAATTTATACAAACATACATCATGTCGTGAATTCCTATACTAATAATGTGCATATTGATTAGCCTCCGACTCTTTTCTCATAACCTGCCAGATGCTTTGCGCTCTCACTGTGGCAGGTCTGCAGGCAAAAAAGGATACTTTCAGGATACAGTCAGCCCAGTATGAATGCCATTAGTGTCTGTCTTTTTATTAAGTTACTAATTCTAGATTTTTGACAAGCTGCTGACAGGACATAATTAGAACTGCGACAGGCAAACAAACAAGGACCTAAAAGCTGGTGAGATGTGTAAGTGTGCACATTTGTGTGTCATTTCAGTTCTAATACTCATACTTTCCTCCATCACCCATATCACTATCATTCCATTTAAATTAGTTTGCCATCTTATTAATCTTCCCTTTCCTTCCCTTAAGTAACTGTCATGTGTCTCTCCCCTCCCTAGGTATACAGTGGGGCAAAAAAGTATTTAGTCAGCCACCAATTGTGCAAGTTCTCCCACTTAAAAAGATGAGGGAGGCCTGTAATTTTCATCATAGGTACACTTCAACTATGAGAGACAGAATGGGGGGAAAGAATCCAGGAAATCACATTGTAGGATTTTTAATGAATTAATTGGTAAATTCCTCGGTAAAATAAGTATTTGGTCACCTACAAACAAGCAAGATTTCTGGCTCTCACAGACCTGTAACTTCTTCTTTAAGAGGCTCCTCTGTCCTCCACTCGTTACCTGTATTAATGGCACCTGTTTGAACTCGTTATTAGTATAAAAGACACCTGTCCACAACCTCAAACAGTCAGACTCCAAACTCCACTATGGCCAAGACCAAAGAGCTGTCAAAGGACACCAGAAACAAAATTGTAGACCTGCACCAGGCTGGGAAGACTGAATCTGCAATAGGTAAGCAGCTTGGTGTGAAGAAATCAACTGTGGGAGCAATTATTAGAAAATGGAAGACATACAAGACCACTGATAATCTCCCTCGATCTGGGGCTCCACGCAAGATCTCACCCCGTGGGGTCAAAATGATCACGAGAACGGTGAGCAAAAATCCCAGAACCACACGGGGGGACCTAGTGAATGACCTGCAGAGAGCTGGCAGCAAAGTAACAAAGGCTACCATCAGTAACACACTACGCCGCCAGGGACTCAAATCCTGCAGTGCCGTCGTGTCCCCCTGCTTAAGCCAGTACATGTCCAGGCCCGTCTGAAGTTTGCTAGAGAGCATTTGGATGATCCAGAAGAGGATTGGGAGAATGTCANGTCAGATGAAACCAAAATAGAACTTTTTGGTAAAAACTCAACTTGTCGTGTTTGGAGGAGAAAGAATGCTGAGTTGCATCCAAAGAACACCATACCTACTGTGAAGCATGGGGGTGGAAACATCATGCTTTGGGGCTGTTTTTCTGCAAAGGGACCAGGACGACTGATCCGTGTAAAGGAAAGAATGAATGGGGCCATGTATCGTGAGATTTTGAGTGAAAACCTCCTTCCATCAGCAAGGGCATTGAAGATGAGACGTGGCTGGGTCTTTCAGCATGACAATGATCCCAAACACACCGCCCGGGCAACGAAGGAGTGGCTTCGTAAGAAGCATTTCAAGGTCCTGGAGTGGCCTAGCCAGTCTCCAGATCTCAACCCCATAGAAAATCTTTGGAGGGAGTTGAAAGTCCGTGTTGCCCAGCGACAGCCCCAAAACATCACTGCTCTAGAGGAGATCTGCATGGAGGAATGGGCCAAAATACCAGCAACAGTGTGTGAAAACCTTGTGAAGACTTACAGAAAACGTTTGACCTCTGTCATTGCCAACAAAGGGTATATAACAAAGTACTGAGATGAACTTTTGTTATTGACCAAATACTTATTTTCCACCATAATTTGCAAATAAATTCTTTAAAAATCCTACAATGTGATTTTCTGGATTTTCTTTTTCTCATTTTGTCTCTCATAGTTGAGGTATACCTATGATGAAAATTACAGGCCTCCCTCATCTTTTTAAGTGGGAGAACTTGCACAATTGGTGGCTGACTAAATACTTTTTTGCCCCACTGTAAGTCAGTTCCAAGCAGGAAGTTCAGCAGTGGGTAAAAAATACAGGTGGACAAGATATAGAGGTTAGAGAGTGGTTATGGGGGTAGAGCAGACGAGGGGAACATGCTGTTAGAGAAAATCCTAGGATTGTTTGACTATCCTCCTCTTTTATCCTCTCAATCCATGCCCCTCGTCTCACCATTATCTCACTCAGACGAGGCTTCAGTAACAATACTTTGGTTCCTCCAAAGCACACAACCATATCAAGAAATTAAAAAAAAAAAAAAAAACATTTGTGATATTTGATTTGTAAAAATAAAGCATGAAGAAAGGATGTTGTGAATTGATGCATCTCTTCCATTTTCAAAGGACATGGTCCTTAAATTTAAAAACTCACCCTGTGGCATGATCTGTTGCCTGTGCATATCTGGTTGAATAATGCAATGCAAATAATGAGGTGTGGGCTTAAGGAAGGCCTCTGACAAGTTACTAATGCTGAGAAATATTACAGTTTTCTTGCAGGTCCCAATTCACTGAAGCACATATCTGATGTCACCTTCACTAGACAGCAGCATAATGATCTATAATGAAATTCACATTTAATTATTTCTCATGTACAGCAAACTCAATTTGTTATTTATTAAAGTTAAGTATTAGTTGTAGGTTAGATGTGAGCATATTTCCAGGCCTTCAGATAACTTTCCCCCCCCTCCAGAAGCAAATGTGTGAATCTCAATGACATGCAGTAACGCAGTCACACACAAGGACACTAATATGTAGAGGTCATAGCAGAGCACAATCGCATTTTATTTGCAGACTTCTCCTGACTTGCTACTATGCTGAACTTTTTTTTTTTTGCACCCAGACATGTTTTAAGGGAACAAGAATACAAATGTTCTGCTCCACCTCACCATCTTCTGCACTCACACACAGCAGGAAGTGTGCGCACGCACACACACACACACACACACAGATATCAAAAATCAGACAAATGGCACTGAGCCACACACTGTAATGGCTAATGCTTCTTGCTGACACTGTAAATCTTTGTGTCCAAGTGATGGGTGTTTCATCTTTTTGACAGACTGCTGCTCAACATACCTTTCTGAGTAACTTTGAAAGTACACTTCACCTGCTGTGGCCTCTGTCTGAAACTCTGTGAAAGCTATTGAAGCTAGTAAACTTTTACAGCCTTTTCACTGCTTGGTCTCCCTTAGCTTCAACAGGCCTTTATACCCATGTTCTTCACATCAGCTGTGCTTTTTTTGTCTTCTCTTTACCACATCCCCATTCTCATTCCCTCCCGTGTCCTTTCTGCCTCCACAGCTCTTACTTCACCTCCTCCTCCTGTCATCGTCCTTCTACCCCCACCACTACACTCTCAAATCCCTTTCCTGTGTAGAAGCCCTCCTTTCCCTTTCAGAAACAGGATGACTCCTTTACCCTTTATCAAACTTGCATACGGAAGTGACACCATGCAGGCCAGCAAGTCAGAGGAGAAGAAAGGACAGGTGATGTGGGAGGAGAGGAAAGGGAACTTCCCTTCAACTCCTGAAGCACACCTCCGGCCCTCTTTGAAGCATGGGCTTCTCTTGCTACCCTTTGTTTCCTCACCCCCCATTTTTTTCTTAAAGCACTGTCTTTATCCATCAAGGAAAACTCTGGAAAAGGAAGGAGACTATGTACAAGGAAGATACTGAGGCTTTGAGGTGCCTCACTTGAGAAACAAGTCCATGAAATGAGTGGGGTTTAGTGTTAAATCAGGACAAATAATGGCAAAAACAAGGGGGAAAACACTGCTGGCTAAACAAGCTAGTAGTTCAGATTTAAAGATGCCTCTAATGCGTTTTTGGTATTATAATTTTGACTTGCTGTGTTACATCACTTACTGCCTTGGGATCATTTCATTTGCAGCTCTAATGTAAACAGTTTGTTTTTCAATGGCCTCCTACGACATTGTTAAAGCATAAAGACTTGGCCATGATGAATACAGTATGAAGAGAAGACGGCTAATGAAACAGATGACTAATGCAGGACTTGTTTTAACAGCAGCATACTTTGAATATATTTTCTATTTGTCTGCACGTAGTCAGTATTTACTCAAATAAACTTACAATTACTAAGCATGAAGGAGCTCCGCTAATGGAAAACATCTTTTGACCTTTAATACAAAATAAATGGGGCAATTATAATACTTGACCTTGTAAAAGTATTAAAATCATACTGTACGACTATAGTTATAAGACATTATTCATGATGAAGACTTATAGCTCTTCTGATGCATGCATATAGATGTGACGTGTTTGCTGTTGTTGTTTTGGGGCATTTTATGCCATTATTGGATAGTGATAGTGGAGAGAGACAGGAAATGTGGGGAAAGAGAGTAGGGCAATAACATGCAGCAAACAGTCCGGGCAGCCAGGAATCAAATCGGGAACCCGTGGAAGTGTTACTATAAAATTTCCAAAAAGCTTTACAATGATATAATACAATTATTTTTTGTACTCAATTCAATGTGTATATAACTAACACTACTTCTTCTATGATGACAGCTATTTAACGTTAAAATACTGAGCATATCTCAAATATGCATAATTAAGATCTGCTCTCACACCTCCTTATCTGTCACCGATATGTGATAGTTTAAAGAGAAAAGGTCCAAAGGTTTTCTGCAGTTTAACTTCAGTTATCACATAAACGCACACGACGACATACATGTACAGAAACAGAGGCTATAACCCTCCAGACATAATAGATATCTCATAAACATCCTTTCTCTGAAAGAAAAAAAAAAAACAAGATGAAAGAAAAAAAGGTGATGACAATGAGATGACAAGAAAAAAAAACACTTACACAGCTAGAGAGAGACACACACAAGGGAGGTCTTCAAGTGATACAGAGGACTCTAATTGGAATAGAATTTAAAAATACACAAAATAGGAAAGGGGATAATTTGTTTCAATCAGTGCTAATTCATCCTAATATGTCAAAGACAATACGTGTCGTCTCATTTCCAGCAGAATCTTTTCTTCTGGGGACGACCTTAATCAAATACGCTCAGGGGCTATCAGCTCTAATGTGCTTCTTACGATTTGCTAATAACCTTTGATTGAATGAAATCATTCCAAAAGTATACTGACTATGTAAACACCATCTCCCACACACACCTGATATCTTATTGAACACAAGGGTGTGTGTGTGTGTATGTGTTCAAGCACTCTCATTAAAAGGGAGAATTGTCAAACGCAAACCAGTGCTAAAAAAAAAATCTTATGGGTCCTACAGTATATGCTGATTGCTTATTGGCAGGGGTCATGTCAATACATCCTGTAGCAGGCAGTGGGGGAGAAAAAACATAATTACGAAAACCATTAGTGGATAGCAAAGACAATCAGAAGCAAATTACAAAATTAATTAATGCATCAACAATTTGGCCATGCATAATTAAACTGAATCTGAGTGTTTGTCAGAAATATATGGTGTTTGTCCAACTGGAAATGGAGAGGAACTGTATGGCTCGCAAATGTCTGACTAAAATGGAGATTGATTGAAACAGATTTTTATTGCAACTATCACAAAGAGTATCATCCATTGTGGAAGGGATAAGCATTCTCACCATTCCCATGATCTGGGAGGATGTGCAAATCATTGTTGGCTGCCAAAGATATAGTCTCACTGTTTTTATTACTAGCGCAAACTGTCAAGACAGTCGAGTAGCTGAAATAAATGACTAGACCTGCTATCAAACAGTCTGTATTTCATCCCATCTGCATCTTATCCTAAACTACCGTTCTCTTCTCACACTAAAAATGGGTAGAAAATCCAAAAAGGATGGACCCATTCTTGGAGGGATTATTTTCATTATCAACTGAACTGCGGATTATTTTTTCGATGAATCAATTTGTCTATAAAATGTCAGAAAATAGGAGAAATGGGTTATAATATCCCACAACCCAGGGAGATGTAATCAACATGCTAGTTTTATTCGACAATCAATCCGAAACCAAAGATATGCAATTTACTATCATATATGACGAACAAAATCCTCAAATTTGAATATGAATGGTTTTTCCTTAGAAAACAACTAAAAACGATTAATCGATTGTCAAAATAATTGCCAATTAATTTCTGTCAAGTGATTAATTGATTAAACAATTAATCGTTGCAGCTCTATTTCTTTCCAATTCCTTTTCTGTCCTCTGTGCCCGTATACTGCTCATCAGGTAGGAGACAAGCAAAAACAAACTCGGGTAGGAAGGATAAACTGACTGTTACTTTTTTTTTTTTTTAAACCAAGTTCATACAGTGTTAAAGACCTGAGAATACCTGCCCATCCACTGGAGTCTAAACCTCCCTTTACTTCGACACACTGGCCACAGTGGAGAGCAGAGCATGAGTCTATTTCACACTTGGCAGAGAGGGAAAGGTGAGGTGAAAGGGGACACATGCTTCACACCAACTCTGGTGTTTTGAAAGAGGGTGGGCTGTGGGTGAGGCAACATACCCAGCTGGCCCCTTGCCCTGTCAGGGTTGCTGCTGAGAGGTGTGGGGAGGGCTTAAACTCTGATCTCTGAGCTGGCAGGAGTCTCAATTTGGCGAATATGTATCTGCTCCAACACACACATACACTTTTCTTTTATGAATATACCAATTAACTTTCACATGGCAGCCCCTAATGCCTGTACAGACACAGAAGCGAGTTGGAGGACACTGAAGGAAGTGACCTCTGTACCAGGAAGAGAAAGAGCTCTACCTACCGGCAAGGAGGAATGTGATGAGGCAGGTTTCTTTGGGCATGTACAGCTTGAGGCGGGAGCCGCTGAAAACGTATTCTACCACAGCTTCTGACCGGCCAGCCCTCTGCAGGAAGGGCAAGAACTGCTTGGCTTTCTGTGTCTCCTAATGGAAAAAAAGAAAAAGAAATTAGGTTAGATAATGCTCTAGAAAGTGCACAATTTGATGCTATGTAACTTTCTTATAAGAATTTATTGAGCCAAATTTAATGACATGGTATTTCAATAATTCAATAAGATCAAAATAGTAGATTTTTCATATGGAATTATTTCTTGGTCTCAGTGAAAATAAAACATTAAAAATATCTGTTACAAACAGTGTGTCAAAATCAACCTGGATACAGCATCCTCAAAAAACTCAGCCAAATGAAAAGTAACCAAAATAGACAGGACAGACTACATAAGTTTATTGACGACGGAATCTGTGGGCTTGTCCCAGACATCTTTAAATCTTGATCTGGCCTAATGAAGTCCGCTCCACTCCTCCGTGACACGTCTGGAATCTCATGCAATCAAAAATAATCCTCTCCCCTCCTGCCTCCATCTCTGTCTGCAAGGGTGAGTCACTAGCTTATTGTTGTACCCGGGCCAAAATTACAAGCGGAGCTAAATCATGTGTATTCAAGCAGGGCTGGTGATGCAGTGGCAGGGGAAGATTCAGAAACGATAAAAAATAATTTAATATGTGCCTACTCCTGGCAGGAGCATGTAGGCACAACAGACCACTCAGTCATGGACCAGTGTAGTGTGTGTGTGTGTGTGTGTGTGTGTGTGTGTGTGTGTGTGTGTGTGTGTGTGTGTGTGTGTGTGTGTGTGGCCATGGGAGTAGAAGCATTGGCTAGGAGGGAAGAAAGTTCAAACAAGGGAAGTCAGAAATAATAACACAACATAAAGGGCAGTAACAGAAAAGATGGACTAGAGACATCGTGCAACACACGTCACCAGTGGGACTCAAACACATGATGTCGTGAGTACAGGGTACGTGCTTTAGCCATGAGATGCACCACCTGAACTCCACCCACTGCAGTCCAAAATAGCCCCTTGAGTGGGAAACAACAGAACCAAACATTCTGTCGTTCACACAAACACATTTACAGCACCTGCAGTGAGTGGGCTGTGCAGTCTAACTTGGTTCAGAAAAAAAGGAGCGACATAAGAGAGGAGAGGACCTCATTATGCAACCTTTAGGAGGTATGAGGTGAGTCAAGTGCTTTATCTACTCTCCTCCCACCCCCTCTGTTCATCTCCTACACTACACGTTTATAAACCTATCTCTGCTCTATTTGTGATTGCATCCCACTCAATGTACATAATCCCTTTCAGCAAACCTTTACCAGCGAACTAAAGGATGCTGACGTATAGGAGTGTGTATTTCCATGTGTATGTGGGGGTGTGCCTGTGCACGTGTACAG
This sequence comes from Maccullochella peelii, assembly GCA_002120245.1. Taxonomy (NCBI): domain Eukaryota; kingdom Metazoa; phylum Chordata; class Actinopteri; order Centrarchiformes; family Percichthyidae; genus Maccullochella; species Maccullochella peelii. The sequence goes on along the minus strand of LKNJ01000461.1, from coordinate 156,711 downwards.
CTGTGTGTGGGCGTTTATCACAGAGGAGAAAAGGAAAAGAAAAGAGGGAAGGGAGGGGACGGATGTAGGGGGGTGGGAGGCAATGTTGCCATTTTGGTCCTTTAGATTGCTCATTAAATTAGCCTAGCCAAACAACTGGTGCATGCGCGTGCGCACACACACACCTACCGGCACTAACTGGCAACGATCCTGGATTCGGTGCTGCAAATCGTGTTTGTGTCTCCTATTGGAAACTGATAGAAATGCTAAGGGAGGGAAGGAGCTGCAGCTGCATATTATAGCACTGACCTAAACCACCGACACGGTGGCGCTAATAAGGGAGTGTTCAGAGGGGCTTCACAGTGCTGATATCACACATAAATGCATGACACGGCACAATCATACTGAAATATAAAGACCACCACAGCCTTTGCGTGGTAAGACATTTGAAATCTCCAGTTGGAAGTAGGGTGTGGCATAAGTTGCTTTTTCTTGTTATTATTATTGAGCACCCCACCCCCCAAAACTACTCCCAAGTCATTGCTGCACATAGAATGTGGTCAGTTTAGCTAGTTAAGTTTGGGGGGTTTATGAGTATAAAATGCACTAAAACCCCTGATGAAATAGCACAGGGCTGCTCAGTCAGCACAACAATTCCCTGTCATAATTATTTTTACAGGGTCCAATAATTTATCCGTCCTGCTGACACAATAAGACATAGGGAGGTTACAATGATGACAATGTGGAACAGCATAACATCTGAGAGTAGTTATGCAGAGCAATGTCGGAGTTATTAGCCAGACTCTAAAGTCCTGTTGGTGTTTAAGAGCTTTAATAACTTGGCTGAATGCCTCTGTACAAATGCAAGGCAATGACACTTTAAACAGCATCTTATAGAGCTTGTACATGACCACCAAATCTGGTGGACCACTCTGAGCTAAGATTTAAAAAAAGACTAATACAGAAAAAGAGGTCCTGATTATTTTAACCAAATGTATCTCTAGAGCCTGTAAGTACAAGTACTACAAGAGAGCTCAAGTGAGAGAGACAATGAGGTGCTAATGTTTTTGAAGTTCAGTTTTGAGTCGTTCACAGTAGACCATGTAGTGGCTTATCAAAATGTATAAGAGGTGGCTAGTCGACAAGTACAGAGATACGTAAAGGCACTCGAACATTTCTGAATAAAAGAATGTTACAGCTGTTGCATAACTTTTTTTTAGGTTTGATAGCATTTTGAGTTGTGAGATTAAAAAACAAATGGGCATGACTTCTGACTTGTTCGTGGTTGGGAAGTCGGTGAGGGACAATATACTTTTCTGCACTTGCAGCTACTACAGGTTGGTCAGGTAGGCTTCACATGTTAAGCCTGCCCAGTGAAGCTCCTCACAGTCAGGTGGAAAAAGCAGCTAGAATGACTTTATCGAAGAAAACACATTGCTGTCCATGCACTCCCCAAGCCAACAGAGGGAGTTAGCAGAGACAAACGTCACAATAAAGGGGAAATGAACCAAACCAAATAAGGGGAAATCACCCAGATATAAAAAGGGTGACTTATTCACTACCTGACTGACCTCAATTTCCCTCTTGGGTGGTGTGAGAATAATACAATACTAAGAATAAGCCAACAGCAAGAATGGTACCTAGCAAGCAACAATGACCATTATAGTGCCAGCATTTAATCTTCGTATCAGTGCCGTCAGTATAGATTTCAGTTGATCGCCTTTTCTGCTGCTCTGCGCTCCATGTGAGCTCATCTAACCAAGCCACTCAGTTTGACAACTTCGGACTGCTACAACACTGCATTGTATAGTGAGTTAATAAAGACTGCACTTGGGTATAGAAGTGCACTGACAGCCTGCAGTCACGTAGGACTACATCTCTTGTGGTATGTAAGGGAACCTCAAGAGATGGATTTGCAGTCAGAAACAGAAAAAAAAACTAAGATGGAAAATGGAAATGTCCCTTTAGAAATATACAGGAGTCTCTACAATTAGTAATGCAACTAAAACATGCCTGACTTCACAGAATTACAGATTGAAGAAGAGAGTGAGCAACAGAGACATCATAGGGATCAAATTTAAAAACCAGCTTTCAGGGTTGTGCGAACAAAAACATTCTTAAAAAGAATGTGTACCAATCGCCCATTACTCGTTACTGAGAGATTTTATGGGTTCCCCACGCTAATGTTCATTTGGTGAGCACTCCCAATCAGGCTTCATTAGCCAAATGATGCCTCTATCAAGCCCCTGGGCACACGTAAACAAGCTAGAACCAAGCACCACTGATAGTTTTATTAATGGTGCTGATTATTTTTAGTTTCGTTAAGATGAGGAAACCAGCTGTGAGGCTGCTTGTCCTATTACACATCATAGAAAGCTTTCATTCCCTTGTGTAGGGTAACCTGTGAATACATACAGATAAAGATACCTACCCCAGAGATATCAGCCACTCTGTGGATGGGAACCTCCTTCTTGCTGTGCAGCCCTTTCCCATTCTTGATGGCCCTACAGTCAAGACAAAACACAAACGCGTCACCAACATAGCTCAAGCACCATCATAATAAATCAAGAAAGCATAAGGCTGGAGGCTTAACAGACCTGAAGAAATGAGAGATCCTTGTGTAATCACTGTAGATACAAAAGGGGAGCCATTGGGGCTTTGTGGAGTAGGATGTAAATTCATACCAGTTTCTCTTCCCTGAACTGCTATTAGGTCTCAACTGGAAGCGCTAGAAGGAGAATTTTTTTTCCACCAGATAATCTATAGGCTTGAGATGAAAAGTGGAACTGCTGGTCAAGAAATTATAATGGAAGAGATATTATTGTTAGAATGAAGGGATGAGGAGAAATGTAGAGACAAGGGATGCTACTTTAGAGCCAGCTAGGGGTTTAGCGATGATGACTGGTTATGATGATCGCTGCTTTAAAAAGCCTCAAGGGTCGAATCAGATGAAGATGACCACTGAGGTTGCAGCTGTGGAGTGGAATCATGCCACCAATGGGTCACTGGGAAGCAGACCCATTGCCTCTAAGACAGAGATGGGCACATTTATGCAAACATGTATATATGTGTGTTTAATAGCCAGGAGGAGGTTTCTTGAAGGCTGCAGGCCATTGGCCTTGTGCAGTGGGAACTAAAAATAAAACCAAGGCTATAGACAGAAACCTCTCATCAACTCTAATAAGACACCCCACCAGGGACACACACAGAGACAGAGACAGAGAGAGAGAGAGAGAGAGAGAGAGAGAGAGAGAGAGAGACAGAAAGAGAGAGAGAGAGAGAGAAGAGCAAGGCCAAAGAAGGACAAAACTGAAAACAGCTAAAGGTGGAGAAATAAGGACAAAATGTGCAAAAGAAGAAGGGAAGCAGGAGGCGAAGAGAGCAGAAAAAGAGGGCAGGTGGGCAGTGGCACTGTACGAATGAAAGGGGAGTGAAAGAGTTAGTCCTATAAAAAGAGACTGTGGCTGCATCTGCTCTGCCATAGATTAAGATCTGCTAGCTATAGGTAGAGTAATAAAGCTCGTACTAAATCTCTCCACTGCACCACCATATAATTATTTAGGTAGGGCCCGTGTAAAGTGAGCCTCTGATTTAGCGTTTAGCACTTGGGAAGGTGAATGTGTGTCCAAGCATGTATGTTTATTTAAAAAAAGGGGGGGGGGATACATGTATGAGTGAATGCGTGAGAGCAATGACATGTTTCCTGGGGAAAATGTAGCAACAGCTGTGATAGGCTGCGACATATGATGGTGTCACAGATAACCAATAAATTCTGAAAAATAACAAGTGATGTTGGATGTAACAGCAAATGTAAAAGCAATCTGAAAAATAAAGCCTCAAGGTCATATTCAATTCTCTCCACTTCCCAAGAGCAATATTTGTCAAGGTCATGCACAACTCGTGGATGGAGTGTGTGTGTGTGTGTGTGTGTGTAAAAAGGGTTTGTTTAAAGAGATTAGTGTAGTGTGTGCATATGTGTTTTTATTTGAAGCAAAAAAAGTGTGCCTTTATGAGAATGAACATCCATTTGAGAGAGCCCTTGTGCGTAGGTTGTGTGTAGGTTCATATAAAAAGGGAGATGGAAGGAGTGAATGTGGAAGTGTTTTGTGTGAATGAGTGTGTGTATATGTGTGTTCCTCACCGTGCCTCTGCGGCAAGCAGCTCGTCGTAGTGGGAGGAGCGTTGGTCGTCATCCTGTCTGTATCTGATGACCGTAGCCAGGCCTTTACTGACCAGAGCCTCTGCTATGTTACTGGGGGAAGGGGGGTAGGAGAGGAAGAGAGCAATCACTTTAATAAAAACAACAAGCTAAACCCCTTGGCTTCACACAGAATTCTAAGTGAGCTAGCTCAACAAAAAGAAAATACGGGCATGACAAATCCCAAAGGTGGCTTTGCTAAGGAACAAAGGTCACTTAAATGTTGACACATTATATACTTGACCAACCACTTCTTCGCTGCGTTACTGATGTACAGAAGAGAGGACGAAGGGCAGAAAGAGGGGAGTATTGTTGTACTTAATGCAGCACTTAGTGGCTAGCCCGTGGACATTGGTGTTCTAGTTTAAGAAATGAAGGGACTGGAAGGAAACTCCTCAGAATTGAGCTTGTGTCATCCAGTGCATCTGTCCTCATGTTGCAGGCATGACACAATATTACAGCCCTTGCTGTCACCAGCAAAATGTTTTCATTGACCTTTTTTAAACCTACATCAATCCTTGTTAATTGGATAAAAACTGAGGGCAAAATAAGAAAGAGAGCCAACACACAGGAAAGTATTTATTTTATCTTTAGATTTATCTTTATTTATTTTATTAATTTAGACACATTTGGTGTCGGGTATCACGCATGGTGGACTTCCTGTCTGCTTCAAGCTTCTTCACCTAATCACCTCCACACAGCTTTAAGTATAGCATGGTTTTACAACTTAAACAGGCTCCTACAAAATTTCAAGCAGAGCCTGTTTTTTCTTTCTTACAACAAGCAGGGAAACTAATAAAAACATAATCCAACTTTAGACAAGGTCATACAAGGTCAAAAACATCCACCCCACTGTCAGCTTTACCCCCTGACCTCAGCATTCTTGGGGGTGCCATGCCAACTGTCATCTGTGGAGCAGAGCGGCTCGTGTAGCTAGCCAATGCTGGGCTGTAATTGGCTAGTCATGAGGTTGGGTACTGACCTCTGAGTACGCACATACTATGAGATGCAAGACTGATGCATGTAACTGTGCTTTGTGCCATAGAGCCCAGAGTTATACAGACAGAGAAAACCAGAAGATAAGTGTGGCTTTCAACAGTTTTTTTGGGTGAGAACGGACTTTATTTCAAGTCATGTGACATTAAAGCTCCTCTATCCGGTTTTGATTAAATTTGAACCTCTGAGTTGTTTAATAACATTATATCTGTGGTGCTGTATAAAATACATGTTTCAAACAGATAAACCAGATTTCTTCAATGCAGTGTTTGTAGATAGAAAATAATTGCTTGCACTGAGGTGACCCTTCACATGAAAATTAAAATACAAAGAAGTACCTTCAGGTTACTCTGTGATTAATGGGGAGATTACAAGTTCTAAGCATTAACAAATGATTAATCTGTCATTCTTACATCAGATGAACCTAACTTTTACATGGGGATACAGATAGCATAATAAAATTAAATGCGTTAGTGAAGTCTCTTACACTGACAAATTACATACTGCATGATCTGCCAGTGAGGACTGCATATATGTAACAAGCTCCTACTGGAAGCTTAAGGTAGCGTGTACTGCAAATACAGAAATAAAAGGCATGTTTCATTCACGCAGCAAGCTTGTCTTAACTGATAAATTGTAGCAACAATAGGGGAATAAACCTGAATAGAATAGAACAGGCTGAAATGAAAGTAGACCATTCAGTGAGGTATAACATGGTCCATTACTTACATGCCGCCAATTGTGACTGTAGCACATGTGCGTTCTGCAAAGGCAGGGGTGCCTTCACCTGGACCAGTAGCTGCTCTGATGTAGTCAACTGTCACATTGACCTAAAAAGGGCAAGTAAGCAGGAGAAGAGGTCAGAAAACACACCAAGAGTGTACTGAGACAAACTGAAAGCAACACCAGTTATGGTAATAAGTGTAGGGAGTGTTCTAGCTCTTTTTTGTGTTTGTGTGTGTCCCAGTTCTCAAAGTCACCCCCCAGTCAGTGTGAATCACGTCAGGCAGCACTTTAGATCTCCCCAGAGGAGCAGTATTAACACACTGCGGGTGTTTGGAACACACACACACACACAGGGAACAGTGATAGAACCCAAATGACCCTACAGTGTGTGTCTCAAAACAGCACCATAGGGACAGACTCCAATCCACCCACCCTGAAGACATAATTTTGTCACTCGGCTGTGTGTGCGAATATCCACAGGCATATGACGGGGAAAGCCTGCTTTGTGTGCCAGACACAGGCAGACAGCGCCAACAGCAGGGATGCAGCCGTACAGGTACACACAATCGTCAGTTTAAGAGCTACGTGTCAACCATGTCAGATGAGTGTGATGGGAGGAGAACAGAAAAAAAATGTGGGAATCTGGCTTTGCATCACAGTGTCATGGCGTCGACATCAGTCAGATAGAGACAATGCAGACAGGCCTATTACAGGGACATGAAAGAGACGTCAACAAGGACATGGAGCGACGTCGGCTTGTCATTAGATGGACAGGATGAGGACATGGTGACGTGAGGAAGAGAGCAGCTTCTGTCAAAGCAGAATGGATGTGTTGTAGTGTATTGTTCAGCAGGAAGTGCTGTCTGCATTTCAAGAGCAGAGGAAAAATACCAGGGGATGGATTATGGTTTTTGGAGGCCACAGTTGGCTGCACCGTTAAATACAAAAGAGTATGTATCTAAAACTGCTTAAGCACAATAATGAAAAGGTGTTGGTGAGACACAATTGTAACTAAAAGTTAATATTAATATCAAAGATTTATGTGTTCAGGATTACCTAGGGAAAAAATCTAAAGTAAAGGAGATCATACTAGGAATAGTTAGTCAGAAGTAGCATCTAGACACCAACACCACACATTATATTTATCCTTTATGAGACAACATCTACATCCCGACCAATCTCAGAACCCGTTGGCTATCACCTGACGACAATTTAGCCTCTGGGGGCAACGGCCAATGTTTGAGGGCTTCCGGTGTAGCCAGCGGATATCCAGGCCAAGACTTCCTCTTCCGTGCGCTGGTCATTGTTTACAGTCCGATTAGCAATCTGGGAAACCATAGGCTATCGTCTGACAACAATTTGAATGCAGAAACATTTTAAAAAAGTGAATAAAAAAAAGCTAATACTCTAGGGTTCCGAGATTGACACGTATCTTTTTATAGAGATTACATCCCAATTGTATCATCAGTTCAAAAATAAACATCCCCTTGCACCATAATGTACATTAATAGTACCCATATCGTGACTTGTCATATTATCGGTAACAGAATTGGTTTGTGATCCTCTCAGCTGCAGAACATTATGCAATATCTTCACTTATAACACCCCCAATGTCATCAAGTTTTGTAACCATGCAAATTCTTATTGTCTTGAAAGAAATTATTTTATCCTCACTCCCACATCGAAGCTCTTCATATCCTCGTAGACCAAACATGACAGTTTCATGTCTATTCAGCCTTACTGAAAAATGAAGCCATTCAAAAAGAAGGGAAAAAAAAACATCTGCCGTTGTTCTTTGTTACATTCGCGCTTAATGGTTATGCATTGCCAGGCCCGGGTAATTGAGGAATAGGGGACAAACAAAGCAATAAAAAATCTGGACAAACTCAAGTTCGCTAGTGAGGACAAAATGAGATGAAATGAAATTGACAAACGAGAAAGCCAACACAAAGAAGAGATTGAAACACACAAGCAAAATATAACGCTGGATGCCATAAGCCATGAAACCAGAACACCAGTAGTTCCCCATTAAGCGAAGTGATGACAGATTATAAACTTTTACCAAGCGATGTTAGATTTGAGAAATTCCAAGCCCATTCTAACCGATCCGGGCCATCTAACCGATCTCCTGATACGGCACAGCTATCTATAAGAACCCCCCAGAAGAGAGTGAGACGGAGGAGGAGAGGCAGTGGATGGATAAGAAAGTGGGGGAGTGATAAGGACAAGGACAGCAGGAGAAGTGTGAGTCAAAATGTTTTTGTTCTCCTGAGGTGACAAGCAGCATGGGAGATTTGGTTTACTGTGCCAAAGGAATCATGTTTGTAACATATTGGTACATGTATTGGGAGTTTGTGTGTTCTCGAAGAATAAAAAATTCTATTGGTGTTTTTGCATGAGTATGTACTGACATGCTCATATGCATGTGTGTGTTTCTCTGTTTATATACCCTATACTAGACCATAAAAAGTTGTGTACGTGTATCAAGGTGTATGCATGCAAAAGTAATATTAAACAGATATTTCTACTAAAGCCAGACAAAACCCCTGCTTACTAAAATGACAGACAACTTATGCTGAACTACGATATGGTAAGGATACCTGTGCCGTATCGTGAGCAACAGTAATGATAGCCCAGCATGGTTTTTCAGACAGGAACACGGTAAAGGTCTGCTTACTCTGATAAAGTGTAGGAGGTTTTAGGTTTGCTCACACACACACACGTTTTCTTTTTTGCAAAATTTTAAAGCAATCTGACATGTAAGAAAAATAGTGATATATTGGTGCAGACCACATTGTAATCAGAGAGCGCATTTAATGCTATTAGGGTTCTCAGTGGAAATTCATATGATCAAAGTTCAGCTGGCGCGGCTAAAGAGTGCTACACTGAACCAGTAAAAAACAAACAAAAAAAAACATACATTAGACATGCGGGCATACACACAGGTGTTGCAGCAGCCCAACACTGAACAATGGATATTAGCCAACCACAGTGGGGTTGAACAAAGAAGATCTCTGGACATCTTAAAGCCTTGAAGAGGCAAAGAAAGAAAAGACAGAGAGGGGAATGATGGTTAAGAAAGAGCACAAGAGGGAGAGCGAGGAAAAAGGGTATTTTAAGAGTAAAAAAGAGCATGTGAGCGAGTGTGTGTGTAAGAGGGCTGCTTAAGTTGCTGCTGTGTTTTTAGAAGGCTGTAATCAGCTGGCTATCAATTAATGAAGTGAGCTGTGCTGGGAGGGAAAAACCTCAGGCTGGGACAGCACAATGTAGAGAAGAAAAGAGGTAAGTGAAGGAGGAAGAAGAGGGAGCCCCATCTGGATTTTCAACCATGGGACCTGGTGACGCTTAGACCTACACGCTTTGCATCTGCTTGAACACACACACACACCTAAAGCTTTCCCCCAAATCAAGTCTCACTCTCACAGATACACACCACATCAAATACCACATTGAACACACGACATTCTCAGTGCATGCACGCACTCACATGCACACAAATAAGAGGGGAAAACTCTGGTGCTAAACAGTACTACACAAGCAGCTGCATAACAGGAGCCACTTTGAGCACGCAGGATTATCCGAATGTGCTCAACTCTGATAAGTGGCTTAATGCAACATTTTCACTGGACTTTTTTTCTGCTGAGGCTGAGACCCAGGCGCACAAGAAGCACTACTTATAAAGTTAGCCAAATCGAGCTTTTTGGGATTATGTCACCATGCAAGCGCTGCCGTTTCAATGAGGTTGGGAATGTATATGAGAGAGAGAGGAGACAGATAGACGTAGTGTGACAGAGAGAAAGGAGAAAAAGGAAAATGCCTCAGTGCACATTTAACAAACCTTAAAGGGATAGTTCACAAGACATTTTTTGACATAAGGTGGAATTAGTTGCTAAATGATAGCAACACATGTCCTCTAAATGCCATCTTATGTCAAAAAAAAAATATAAACCGTAAATATCACTTTAATTACCCCAAGTGATAATTAGGATCTTATGTCTGACTTTGCTCTTGGCTGAAATTTTTTTTTAAAATTACAAATTAATTCAAGAGTTCTGTCAACACGAAATTGATCAAGGATGTATTGTTGTTTGAGTTGAGATTTCATCACCACCTTTAGCTGTGAAGTCCTCTTTCAAAGACCAGGTATTGCACCAGTTCCTTTCTGCCTGAGAGCTATTAAATATAGACTCCACTTGGCCAAAAAAGGAAAAAAAGGCAGTCTTTGAATATGGATATTTGATATGCTTTATAAAAGATCAAAAGCACCATGCTCTCCTTACAGAAATGAGGAATAGGGGGTTTAATAGAAAAAAAGCAAATTTAATGTAGCTTTATTCTCCTAAAGCGGAGCGGTGGCATTACGGCTTTGAGCTTTTGCTCAGCACACTGAGACTCGTAGTCAATGCTTAGTCACGTCCTAGAAGGTTTAGTCAGGGGAAAATCTGCTTGTTTCTCAGTTCATGCAATATATTGCACTCTTAGGCAGTCTCTGAGCTTTGAATGGGAATGTTGTCAAGAGGAATATCTGTAGGTCAATCTGATAGCTTAAGCTTGTGACTGGATGGGACGATTAGCTTTGGTCAAGTCCAGTTTGAGCTAGATGATGCCAAGATACACATTTTGTGATCCGACAATAGATCTGCAGTTACACCTCTGTAGGCGATTCAAGTTCTCTTCTCCTCCTCCTTTTCAGGGAAGACCCAGACCAGACAGAGTATTCCCTTTTAAATCCACCGGGTCAAGGCCCAATTACCCCACTGTTGAGGTAAAATCTCTCGGTTTATGTTGGAGAGGACAAAGAAAAGAGAAGATAAAAGTGGAGCTCTCTGGAGCAGAGTTTCAGGGACAGCAGTGGTCTTAGAATCTTCTACTAATGCTTACTGCTCCAAATATGTCTCTATAGAGCTTAGTGTTCGGAGACAGGATGACAGTAAGTGGGTCGACTAAACTCCTCTCCTTTTTGGAGTGCAACATGCATCTGTACACTTGTGCACCTACCTGCATCCAACTTGACAACTCAAGTAGGCCAAGATAGCATAGATTAACATTAAAGCCTGGAGGGTTAAGTATTGTGCTCGCAAATAAACATTCACCCACAGAGAGCCTGTAATCATTTCGTCCAAACTAATTCTTTCTTGTTGCCACGGCAGCTGAAGGACGACGCTTGTACCTTAAAAAGCCTGCAGTTTTTCAAAAATATGATACATGTGACAGAGGGTTTAATTCAGAGCTTTACCCGTGTCTTAGCGAAGTTTGGAGGTTTGTTTGCTTTTCACATATTACGACACCGATTAGTTGGTCCTGGTTCCATTTGCATTCACACTACTGTGTATGGACAAACAGTTCCCTGATGACCACCTCCTCCAACTGGAGCCTCAGTGATCAAATCTCTCAACACGTGATGTAGTGCACTCCCACCTGCATTTAGAGCTGCCCACATGTGATTGGATCATACAGGATGCATTTTAATGCAGACTGCAAACTCTGGTGAAAACATGCATAATCTTATCACACTTAAGACACAAACTCCTTTTGAAACATACACAATCATGTATACCTTCCTCTCCGGTAAACACTTCAAACTACAATTCACCTGAGTTTTTTGGGGTGACAACTGAAACACCCTAGAGGCTAAGCAAGCAATATTGTTTAGATGTTTAGTGTGTGTGCACACGTGTTCTAAGGACAATTATAACATAAAACCATGTTAAGGTATGGAGTAGACACATCATAGTGCATGCATGATTATTATGTACTGCATAATTTTATTCCATTATTTTGGTCTTTGGGTTTCCTTCCATTGGTGCTAGCATGAGTGCACTGCTAATGGCCACAGTAGACCGGTGTGTGTATACATGTATGTTTCTGACTCTAAAATGCCCATATATGTATTATGACTTCATCTAGATGCATGTAAGTACACAAGCCACTGTGTTTTACTGCAATTCTACAAACAAGCCCAGAATGGTACTTCACACTCATTATATGGCTTGATATGAGGCTTGGCGTTACAAACCTACACACACACATTTTATCATCATGCTAATGGCATATTTTGTACAGTATTTTTACACCTTGACGAGGCTACAGAAGCCCTATTCCGACACACACTGTCCCCAAACACAAACACCACAAATAAACAGCGGAATCATTATTCTCGCTTCACTCGTCAAAAGCCAGCTTACAGCTGAATTTTCTGCCATTAAAAAAACATTAATGAGGATGATTAAAATGCCTGTGATGAAAGGCTAGGACAGGGATATGAATCTCACTCCTGTACTGAATGCCAAAAGGAACTCTTGGCTTTTGGCTTTTGAGTGGGTGCATGTTTTTGTGTTTATCAGGCTGTACTGCAAATGTTTTATTTAACTCTGTACACTTATGAAAGTGTGTGAGATGGGAATGTTTGTTCCATCTATTGTCTGGGTACTGTGGTTTGGACCCCTGAAATTGGTTAAAAAAAAATTTGGTACATTTTAAAAAGCACACTGAGAATTGATTTGTGGAGGTCTAAGCTCCAAAATCGAATACTTGGAAGCCGGCTGCAAAACAGCATCGAATTTATGAGATAATTTCTGACTAGCGAAGTCATTTTGTCAGTATGATTGTGCATAAATGCACCATTTTGACAGAGTTATCCATCAATCTGCACTTTCAACTGTGTTTCCATGTAGATTTTTGCAAGAAAGAGTCCAATCTTTTCCAGCGTGGTTCCCATTATAATGCGGCCCCTCTGCGTCTGACAAGTGTTAAGAGTTAGCTATTTGGAAAAACAAACCATCATTCAACTCAGGCAGTGGACAACAGCCCTGGGCGTGCCTGTGAGCAGCAGCCGTCTTCTCTCCCTGTGCCATTACTACCACTGGAAAACAACGTAGCCATCATTTTACTGATTTACTGGGGGTACCCTGGTGTAAAAACAACCTAAAGTGAAAACTTTTTTTTGATATATAAAGCAAATTTCGCTACGTTTAAAATAGGAAAGAGCTGGTTACAAATCAGTACTCACTTGTAATAGTTGTACCTAACCATTTCAAACATTGAAGCTATTTACATCCGTTTATGTTTGTTTTTTCCTCACTCTCCAATCTCAATTCATGGTACATCTATTCAAATACAACACAAAAAAGGCAGATGTTCAAGCAGTGGGGTGTGTCTCGAGTGCTCCCTAGATCAGTGCTGGCTTCTGCTGGGTCAGATGTGTGTTAATCATAGCAGCCCCCAAGGTGTACAGACCCGGTAGATCAATAGACACAAGAGGGGGAAATCAACATTGCTTGTTTAAAGGGTGTGTCCAGGCCAATACCAAGCCCCAAGGGCATCTACTCAGAGTACTGGGTATTCAAACTGAGACAGGGAGAGAAATAAATATGTAGCTTAGGGCTTCAGAAATGTATGTTTGGCTACCGGTGAGAGGGGAAAGGGTGTTGTAGCGTATGTAAAGCCACTGGGGAAATCCCTGTTTAGAGCTATCGTTTAATTAATTAAACGCTGATTAGAGGCAATCAAGTTGAATTCACATACTGGCATACACAGAGCCAAAGAGTGATTGGGAGGTTTCAGTCCATCGGTTCTTACCTTTTTACCAATGAGCTTCTTCCTCAGAAACTCACGGGCCTCGAACATGTAGGGGATGTCGTAGAGCGGACGGAAACGCTTGTCTTTGTCCTTGTTCTTCTCCTGAATAGACACAGAGGGAGGATGGAAGAGAAATTTCGGAGAAGGGTCAGGAAGAGGATGTGATGTGGAGAGGGAGAAGTGAGAAGACAAAATCAAAAGAGAAAGTTCTTCACACTGCACTTTCAAAGCTGCGTGGCTTAACATACTCGCAGCAGATGCAGACCTCTGAGAAACATGCACACACAAAAACAACCACCTCATGCATACGGACATAAACACAGACACACAGATTCGCACACAGTCAGCTTGTTTGTGCCCTCTTTCCCCTGTACTCCAGTCCTGCGACAGGGAGGCTCTGGACACTGAACTCACTGTGAAATATTTTAGTGTGAACAGTAGTCTCACTCACTCTCTCACTCTCTCACTCTCTCACACACACACACACACACACACACACACACATCTCTCTTGCTGTCAATACTGACACACTGCACCAAAAACATAAAAAAAAAGAAAAAAAATCTAATCAAAAACACAAAGTTACCAAGGACACAGATGCAAACAGCCAAGGCAAAGATACTTTGTGTTAAACAGATGCACAAAGGCGAGCTGACACTATGTGCATAGACAGATGTAGCCACACGTACACTCACTAAGTTGCACACAAAAACTTCAATACTAAATCTCACCCACTGTCTGACAGGAGCATGCCACAAATAGAACCTATTTGCATTTTCAAAAGGAAGCTGACGTTTTGTGTTGCTCCCAGTCTGAAGACACACACACACTGACAGGTGCCGTTTTTTTTTTTGTAGGGGCGGGAGAAAGGGGAAAGAAAAAAAATACAGCAAATGACAATGACGCAGAGGGAAAATAAACGACGGACGCCAACAGGAGGAATAAGGCTATGAATGACAATACCAGTGTACTCGCCACCCCTGCCCCTCCCACACTCTTCTATGAACGCCATCATTATCTGTCATACAAACTCAAGTAACACTTGTCCAAATGAACACACAAGTGCTGGGATAATTCCTCATTTCCTCTTCTTTCAATGGTTTTCATTCATTTTTAATGCCTCTCCAATTGTCTGGAGCAGCCAGGTGTGGCACACAGATGAGCAGATGGATGTGGAGAAAACACATGGGAAGCAAAGGGTGTGTGAGCATGTGTTTGTATGTTTGAGCATGTGCTTATAGCTCCATTAAGGTCTTTAAGAAAAATCGTATGGAGATAAACTCCAATGGTGTCAAAAAGAAAAATTCTACACCAAGCAATGTCTCAGCGACAATAATTTCTCCTTCCAAAACACTGTTCATATTTTGAGTAAGTCTCAACTTGACTGCACAGAAGGCCTGTTGGATTGGCCTTGGCAAAAGAGTTCTGGAAACTGCCAAATCTATCAGCCAACAGAGTTCCTTTAACCTTGGCAGGAATGTAATAACCTATGAGTTTAATAGCTTTCTATCTTACTTTTCTTACTCCCTCGCTCCCATCCCTCTCCACTTCCGCTAGCGGAGTCAGCACAGCATGGCACCTCGGAGGTGAGTTAATCTCACACATGGCCAGTGGAAATCCCCACCGCTCAGCCAAGAGCCGATGTCCTCCATTTTGTGTCAGTCGGGGCTTATTGTCAGGGTCTTTCATCCCTACCAAGTCAGTTGCGGTGAGATGATGGGGCCTTTAGGAGCACTGCCAGCCAGGAATCCTCCATTTTGTACCTGAGCTGTGGATGAGGGTAACTTTTACCAAGATGACATTACTTGGGCGAAATCCTTCTTTTGGAGCATATTTTCTTAATGACATACATTAAGACAATTCCCAGATACTGAATGATGGTGTTTGCATCCTGAGGGGCTTTCACAGACAGCCTATTCATAGTACTCAGGCCATTAGGATTTTGATAGACACAGGTGAAAACCACAGGATAAAGTACAGGGAAAAGGTGAAAATCACAGGATAAAGTACAGGGAAAAGGTGAAAATCACAGGATAAAGTACAGGGAAAAGTAAATAATGAACCCAAAAGTAGAGGGAAAGACAAAAAAAGAGAAATCATGTCTAACTAATAAGCTGTTTCACGGTGGAAAGGGAGCCATGTCACTGAGGGCGAAGAGTGTAAATGTCAGCACTCTATGCCAATTAGGCACAAGGAGTGGAGAAGCAGACGAGGAGGACAAAAGGTACTACTCCTCCATCTTTTAGAAGGTCTATGGGGAATGGAGCAAGGCCGACAAGGTGATAGAGTCAGAAAACAAGAAAATGAGAGGAAATATTACAACTAAAAACATAGGCAGTCATAGGAATGATGCCAATTGATTGCAACAACTGCCCATTATTTCACAAATGGCCTGGCCTGCTTTGTGTTCAAACTACACAAACTAAGGGTCCACATCAGTTGCAGTGCCATTCAAAGAGGCATTAAGCATTCCCTGACAGTTAAGTGCAACACAAACAGTTATACAATAAATGTGTCTCACTCAAACAAAACACACAGAAGGCTGTTTCACCATGATGAGTATGTGAAAACGTAGACCGTGTCCATTCTAATTGTTTCACTATGGAGCCCATTTCAACTTCAGTCTCCAGACACAGATAAACTGACATCAGCATCATTAAATTACTTAGAGAAGACAAACTCCGTGTACACCATCCTTAAACTGTTATTATGCAGTTGCAGGAAGGTTACAGAAAGACGAGCTAGTCACTGTTATGTCTCAACCGTGACCCAATAACAACAGTTTGCTCTCAATATCCTCAGGGGGAGTTCTGTTCTATTTGGGGTAAATTCCCTTCGTTCCAAATTACCAGCTAAAGCTCAGGAATCATGTTTGACTATTGCAGAGGCATGACGCTAGCTGGATTGTACAGTGTCGCAGGGCTGCAAATGTGTGGATGCTACTGCTGGAAGCATTTGCAGCTTCTGGATCTGCAAGGGTGAAATCCTGACTCAGGAGCATGTCATGCTTTCTGATGTGTGGCTTTGGTGTTCGGGGAGTGTACAGTATTAGGCCTTAGTTTTGCAATTAACTTATTGAGAAGAGTATGTTATTTTGTGTAATCTATAGTTTAAGAGAAATACACTGGTGTGTGTGTGTGTGTGTGTGTGTGTGTGTGTGTGTGTGTGTGTGTGTGTGTGTGTGTGTGTGTGTGTGTCTGTGTGTCTGTGTGTCTGTGTGTCCCAGACAAACTGGACATTATTTTTTGATTAAGCAGTGCACAGGTAGCCTTAGACAAACCGTCAACATTTACCATTGTATGCATAAAAACATTACTCATTCATGTTCTCAAAAACATTAAATGGCTGCAGAGGGTTGGGGGGGGGATACACAATGAGAGAGAGAGAGAGACAATGCGAGAGAGAGAGCGCGCATACACTTCCTGAAGCAAGAGCATGAAGGATATAGATGGTTATGGTACTACAGTACAAAATCTAATATATCTAATCTAATGAACTTACATTCACAGCATTATTGCCCATACACCAGAATACAAATAAGTCATTACTAACAGACTTGAACTGATCCCACAATGCACTCAAGAGAGAACCTGGATTTCAGAATGAAATTACCTGTAGCACCATAACGACAAACAGCCACTCAATTCATGATTAGCTGCTACCAGACTGGTGCTGGTAAATTAACTGGGACAGGTTGCAGCCCATGTTCTGACTGTGCACTCATTAATAAGGATGTTGTACAAAAAAACAAAAAAAACAAATGTGAGAGAGCATGTGAGCCATTTTTAATTTTTGGACCAGACAGACGGTCAGACTGGCCCTGCAGACACACACGGTGATGCAGTGTTAGACTAACTGCAGTGCTGCCTGCTATAAAATCTCCAATATTTTTGAATACATTAAACTATTCAAAGCACAGAGCAGATTTGCACATCTTACACTGGATAATATTGAACATATTGCATCCATCTCAAACACAAAGCACCCATTTATAAATGGCCGGTATCAAAACAAATTCTGTTCGAAAGAGATTTCAGGTTGTATGTACATTTCCTTTTGAGAGCTGTATGTGACGGAATTGTCAAGAGCACAGTCACATTATCTTGTAATGCAGCCCTTTGTATAACTTCCTCCCCCTGCACCAACACAAACACAAGCAAGACAAATCTTTGCTTTTTCCAACAGTGTCACAGCCAAATAATGCCAAAATATTCATCCAGTAGTGAAGAAGGATACTGGCTACCAATCTGCCTTGCCAAGCCAATAATTCACATGTGAATCATGAGGTGGGCAACCCTCCTCCCTTGTTGTCGTCCTCCCAAACTTGAAGTCAAAGCATGTCATTCCAGGCTAGGGGCATGCTGAGGGCACACACGTGGCCAGACATACGATATGGAGGATGGGGACAGAAGTGAGGAGGAGAGAGGGAAGAGACAAAAACAAAGAGGAGCGGAAGAAAAGAGAAGCAAGTCACAGTTGCAAATAGAGTATAGGGAGCAGATGGGTCCGTCTGCTTAAAGACTAGGCTATCGTAGCACTGCATCCCTTCAGATTTTTACAACTTTTGAGTGAAAAACAAACAACTCTGAAAAGCTGCTGAAAATCAACACAAATATTACCTTACTGTATTACACAAACTTGAGAACCAAATTTCCATAAATACAATGCCCAAGCCTTCTTCCAATTTATGTCTTTCACATTAGTGTTTTGTTACTTGTTTGTTAGCTGTCATCTTCTTACCGTCTGTTTGTCTTTTGGTCCCACAAGTTGTTTTTCGCTTAGTATGGTGTCAATTTTGTTTGACAGCATTTGGATGATGTCAATTTCTTAATCTTTTTTCATTCTTTTATTTGAGCATCCTGCTCTACACTACAGTTGATAATTAGCTGACTAGCTGTAACAGCATTACAACACATTTTCAATTTCCATATTCTTTTTTAGACCTTGATGTCTTGACTGCAATTGTAGATGTAGAATACATTATCATGTGCAGACACTAGTAACAAAACCATACTACTGTATAACAATTGATCCAAAAAAACAATATGTGAAACAATGGCAGGTGTGCAACAACAAAATATATGTAGTCACTTGTTTTGTGACATGCCTTCCAAACTTATCCGACACTTTCTGATGTACTTCACATAGTTAGGAAGATGTGGAAATTGTCAAATTCTGCCCACGTATACTTTGCCAGACTTTTCAGACCTGTGCTGAAACTGCCGTATTTACAGAAATGCTAATCAATGTGCAGTGTTCCAGTATAAAAATAAACCTAATAACGTGAAAGTCAAAATAAGAAGGAGACAGAAGAGAAGGGGCGGGGGCAGAGAGATAGAGATAGACAGATGGTTTATGGGAGGCAGAGGCAGACAGGACAGAGAAAGATGTATCGTGAGACTAAATCATCTACAAAATCAGCACACTCAGAGGTGGACTGTAGAGAGGTTAGACGAGTAGGCAGGGCTGTATGGAGTAGCGTAGGCATGAGCCACAGTCATTGTGTTGCCTTATATAAGGACAGTGAGTTGACCTCTCGAGGTGCTCCATCAGCAGGGTCCTTAACCCTACTTAAACCATATACGCACACAGATACATTGCAATGCATGAAGAGACACACACACAAACACTTGAGACTCAATGTATGAGCATCGTCAAAGCAGATACACACAAAACACGTGTGAGTGAGTGAGGGGGTGTAACAGTGAGTCACTGAGTAGCCATCTCTCCCCACTCGTAATTACGCTGGGCTTGTCCTGCTGCACACGAGAGAGCAAACGGGGGGGGGAGGGGGCTGACTCCAACTCCCGAGCTCAGAATAACTCACATCTGAAGATATGCCACAGAAGTAACACTGGGGAGGAGAGGAAACGAGAGAAAAAGGAGGGAGAGGAGAGCAAGTGAGGAAATTTGTGTCCTATGTTTTGCTGCAGCCGGACACCATTGGTCCGCCAATCTGTCAGTCTGAGAACAATTATTATTGTCATGAGAGTGGATGGGGATGTGTGTGGTGTTAGGAGACTAAAGGGAACCAGAGGAGATGGGAGGAGACAGAGAGGGGCTTGGCAGGAACAGTCACAGTTCATCAGTACACTGGTACATCGCATCTGGCCTCGGTACCCCAGAACAGTACACACACCCAGACGCACCCGCAAACAAACATAAATGGCCTTACTTGCACAACGCACGGTCAGACAGTGCACAAACACATCCAGACAGACCGAGATAATAATGACAACTGGCACAAGAAAATCCCTACAGACCTCTAGAGAACGCAACACACACAACTGTCAAAATACCAAATATCTGAGTTTGTTTTCTCTGGAGATTTCCTGGGAGGTTCATAGATAGGCTACAGCGCTGCTAACATGTACACATCTGGAATGCCTCATTCATACACATATACACTGATCAGCCATAACATTATAAACACCTGCCTAATATTGTGTAGGTCCCCTTTTTGCTGCCAAAACAGCCCTGACCCGTCAAGGCATGGACTCCACTAGACCTCTGAAGGTGTGCTGTGGTATATGGCACCAAGACGTTAGCAGCAGATCCTTTACATGTATGCATACATACATACACACATACAAATACTCTGGCAGGTTAACACCAATATTTGGGAGTGCAAAACAATAAATTTGACTGCCTTTAAAAAATAATTCACTAATGAAAGGAAAGTTTAACAAATTACAATGTCCAGAATGGCTTCCAATAATATAATGTGAACTACTATATCTGCATCTGTAAAGGAGTGTAGACAGGGCATGAAATTAAGGTCCTCAGCTGACACATGAGACTGGACATAAAATTCTCAATTCCGTGCATGAATATAAAAAAATATTTAGTTAACATATCACAGAAATGTCAGTTCTTTCTTCTACCTTACAGCCCAAGGGCTCATCACAGCCTCATACCAAATCTGCATTGCTGCCATAGCGACAACACTCTAAGCTGAGCCAACAGCATTACAGACAGGCAGGTCTTTACTGCACAGACAGAAATAACTAGCTAACATACAAAACCAGCAGCAACAGCACCGTGAACAAGCCTGATCAAAACACAAAATGCAGTAACCGTTTTTATGCAACACCACTGGCTGCAGCAGTCACAAACTGCTATAGGAAGCACTGGCTATGACATGACTGACTGTCTCACATGTTTTAATTTAAATTATAAAGGCACCTGCATACTTTGTTATCATTTCACTCCAATCTTAGACATGTCTGTTCTATAACTTGTTCATAATGTAAATTATGCCACTTGTGAAATAGTTACATTAACAGCTAGTAACAAAATATACAATACAAAACAATGCATGTCACACATGATCTTCCTAGTTCTAGATGGATTTTATATTATATTATTGTTACAGGGCTTGTAGTATTTTATCCAGGCTACTACAAATTTCACTTGACTAGCTCAGTGAGCTGGTACCCACACAGACAGACTAATTTTGATAAATATGCAGGGTTTACATGAAAAATCAGACACACAACCACACAAGAGCAATTAAATATGCATGAAGTGCAAGAAACAGCAATACAACATTTTGCCAATATAACACCAATACAATACACAAACATTTACATCTGGCCTCACTCTCCTAGGCACCCTGTAACATACGACAGTGAAATGAAGCACAAAACACATACTGTTGAAGCATCTGGTGCAGGCAAAGACCAAGCGACAGACAGAACACAAACAGGCACTGAAAGACAGGCAGATGGAAAAATAAGGAGGAGAGAGAGAAAGACAAGAGTGGAAAATTAAAAAGGAATATACAAGATAAAAGGAAGCAGGAAAAAGTGGTAAAGTAAATCAGGAAAAATAGGGAGATGGAAAGAATCTCTAAAAATGGGAAGGACCAGGTCAGAAAAGTTGGGAGCTAAAGCTATGTAACGCAACGAACAAGAGAAAGGGCAGGGAGACAAAATGGAGAGATGTTTTTGCCCACAAGCTTGTTACAACCACAGACAGCTAAAGAGAATAAACACACAGGAAGGGCAAGAGTACAGGTCAACAATCTGACCACAGCGTGCACACCCAGAGGGAAAGGACAGCAGGAGAAAGTGACTGAAGGAGAAGGCAGAGGAGGAGAGAACAGAAGAAAGGAGGGTGGCAGAGAGAGAGATACAAAGCAGTCTCTTAATGATGCGAGGCACTAACAACACCAGGGGAAAGAGGGAGACGCTAGAGAATAAAAACTAGACAACAATAAAGAGGGAAAGACAGGAAAAAGTAAACCATAAAATGAAAAACACAAGCGGAGAGAGGGAGTCAATAAAAACAAAAACAATCAAAACAGAAAAAGTAAAGGGCTGTTCCAGACATTCTGCAATCTGACTTTTACAACCGTTTCCTAGATGGAAGCACAACATGCTCTCTGTCTCATACATCCTTTAACAGGGAGACATGACTTGCTCATAAATGGATATTACAGTTAACAATGTGTCGAATAGAGGCCCAAGACATTTTAACAAAGGGAGAGAAGGGTTGGAAATATGTTTGTCTCTCTGACAAAAAGAAAAATCACCACTGTTGTGACACTAAAAGTTTCTAATTTATGGGAGTGACATTTTCAGACATCTTGAGCCCGTCATGTACAAAATGATAGCGTTTTAGAGGACTTAGACAGTGAGGGTAATTGAAAAATAAAAAGTGATCACCGATTTTCTAAATATAAATGCATTGTGTTGAAATGGCAGTATTTGGAAGCAAAGCAAGTTTCAATTTCAAGGGCATCATTTCAACCAATAAACAACTTGATAATCAGAGTTGGGGGTGGGGAGGTGACATGCAGCACAGTAGACTTCTGTGTGTAGGTGTCACTGCATATATGCAGTTCTTCCCCCCCCCGCCCGTTGTGTGGATAAATATATACATCTTGTGACTGGGGGGGGGTGTAAGCATGGATATGTGTACGTTTAAGTTTTCACAGCTTGAAGTGATTCTGAGGAAAAATGGGGGAGAGTGTGGAGGGGAAAGACAAAAACATCACTCTGCCTCACCCTCTGCAGTGCTGCAACCACTGGGTGTGTGCAAGTGTCTCACTGTGTTCGCATGTGCCCCAACTGCAGGGGCGCCACCAAGTGGTCAAAATCATTCCCATGGTCATTTAGAGAGAGACAAGACTAATATGGAAGGTAAGAGAAGACGGCATGAGAGAGAGATAAAGAGAGAGAGAGGATAAATATTCAGGAACTTGTGGGGGGAGATGTAAACAGCTTGTGTTTGACTTGAAATGAAAATAAACAGACTCTGTCAAGACATCCAAGGCAGCAGTGACACAAGCCGTCTCTGTGGAGCTTCTAATTAATTGGCTGACCATGCAAGACCACAAGCTCTCCCACATATAAACACATTCAGTCACTTATTCACTCACACACACACACACACACACACACACACACACACACACACACACACACACACACACACAGGTCCACAGGTTTGTTTGTACCTCTCCCTCAATTCTGGGGGGCCGAATGCTGGACAGGTGGATGGTCTTGTTTTCTCCAGAGTTGAGCTTAACCACCATGGCATCAGCGTTGACCACCTGCATCACCTAGTGGGACAGAAGAAAAGAAGAGAGGAATTGAGTAAAATAAATACAGAAGGCAAACAAAGAACCACAAAGTCTCAATAAGAAATTAATTCAAGGGTTTGGTTTTTTTTTTTAAATCACACCCCTGAAGGATGGAAGAGTGTTGGAGCAAAAAGACTGGCATTGTATTCTGGTGAGTGAGTGAGCAGATAGACTGAAAGAAAGATGGGAAGTGAAGGAACAGGTAAGGGATAAATGGAGAGGAAGAGATCTATTCAAAAGGCAGAAGGAGAGTGACAGTGCAGATCGTGTGCTGTCACGAGCAGAAGAGCCACTGAGAGCGGGGTAAAAAAGAGTGATCCTTGAGTGACAGAGTAAGTAAGCGAGCTAAGTCGTCCCAGCAGGCCGGCAAAGGTTTGGAGGACAGAGTGAGGACGTTTCGCTATCTGGGGGATTGGCAGCAGGGGGGAGGGAGGGAGGAAGAGGGAGACAGAGAGCAAGGGAAAAAGCTTTAAAACACAAACATCCTGTTAAAGATAGACTAGTAGAGCATTACACAGCCCTCTGTCCAACAGCTGGCTGGCAGTACTTTGTTCTGGAGACCTTTACAAGTGTAACTAAACACACAGACTAATTCATGGTTGGCATTTAAATGCTATTTCTGTGTACCAAAAAGGTAGCAACTACATTTTAAAGCAGTTACTGTTCAGAAGAATATATGTGAATGTTCAAAGCTACAGTTTCTGAAAAAGAAAATTAGTCTTGCATACAACTACAGCATTGGTTCCCAATGGAGAAAACCATTGACAAAAGCACCTAGAACTGTATATGGAGATCTAGATCCTTGTCCTCAAAGTACACAAATCTCAAAGGAATTTAGACTCATCCCAAGTCATGAATAATAGAGTGTGTGGAATAAGTATGTGCCTTTCTATGTGCCTGTGCCCTCCCAAGTAAGAAGACAGATTGGGGGTATAATGTGACTGAGATGGAGGAGGCATCCAAACCCAAAGTCTTTAAGTAGGCCGCTTGCAAGAGACAGAAATCAATCGCCCTACACATGTTGCCACCCACACGTGCATTAAATGGCCGCATCATCACTCAAACTGTGGTTTATATGTAGGCTGTGCTAAAGTCCTAACAGCGAGAGATGCAGGTCTGAGCCATGTTTCAAGCACAATTTGGACCGTGTGGGTGATTGTGTGGCTGACTGTGTGGTAGAAAAACAAACAACCAAAAATCCTTTCTGAGTTATTCAGACGTTGAACCTTTTTGATAGTATGTATGGCAGACACAAATCCAGGTGTATTAGGTTCTTTGGGAGATTCATATTCCATGAAAACAAATCAGCCATTGCATTTGCCACCAGAGAACAGAAATTAGACCAGCCCACATGCTAAATAGGCTGCCCACAACAGCAGCCAAAATACATCATATACTAATCACTGAGCTGAGTGGGAGAGATACAGAGACATAGGGAGCAGAAGGGAGAGAGACAGAGAGGGGGAGAGGTGTAATGAGTAAGTGCGAGGGGGAGCATGCATGCACACGGCGACATACACACATGCACGCACACCAGCCTACACAAATTCACACTGTAACAAGGTCATTTTGTGGCCTGCCCAAGTAAATAAAGGGAGAGAGAATGTGGCAGGAGTAGAAGAAAATGGCTCAGCATTTACTGGCTAATTATCAGCCGGAGGAGGCGAGACGCGAAGGAGGACAGACCAACACACACCAAGATAGAGGAACAGAAAGATGGAGCAAGCCAGAAAGACAGTGTAATCTCTCAGCAAATATCACAAGAAGGGAGACAGAGGGAAATATGGAGAATAGATAGAAAAATAGAGCAAAAAGTCTTTGCAAAAGTATCTGCCATGAGGGTCGAGTGAGCAGGCAGAGAAGACAAACAGGCGGGCAGCATGACTCACTGGTCTAATCTGATACCTTGAGAGGTGGCGATCTACTGCCACCCTCTGTCCATGGCTGACATGACATCTGCAGTGGCCAAGATCAGTCACAGCGAAAGGAGGATCTTGGCTACTGTCACGGACTGTGTTGGTTGTCAGTCGAATCCATTAAGTTGGTTTTAACCACAGGGCTAAGCAAGGGCTTAGCCAGGACTTGCTCATTTACTCAAGTCAGATCATCTCTCTCAAAAGCAACACCTATGACAGTGTTTTCAGTCTTGCTACCAGTGGAAATGATTTGTCACCCAAATTACATGGTTTCAGATAAACTACTGGTGTTTTTGATGCGCTGATAAACACCTTAAGCTGACATGTAACCTCTGGATGCTGCTGAAAAAAAGGTGGCTGATGAGTATGTAATGCTTTGTGAGGACATTATCCTGAGACAGGTACAAATAATCTAAAGAGACTTTACGACCTAATCGCTTGACTGATTTTAACTGGGGCACAAACCAATATTCCTGTTTCTCATCATCATCCCCAAAAATGACTTTAATTTCTTAAAGAAGCTGTCTGATCTTGTAACCACTCTGACTTATTTTAACTGGGACATACAGTATATTAACAGCCAAAAGCTAAACAGCCAAGTCTCTTTGCCTCTTAACCATTGTTAATGAATATTAATACATCAGAATATTTGTATTAGCCACTGTCACCTTTAAAATAATATTATGTTTAATACCATTATTTGGCTGAGTATGTAATTCTATATTTGTATCCTGTTGCTTCTTCTCCAAGTGGCAACATGATAAAGTTATCATATAAATGTATAAAAAAAAACAACAACATCCACCTTTAGGTTAGGATGTCTGGAAAACATAACCTGTTTTGAACTTCTCTTACATCTGTATCTGCTTCAAAAAAAAAAAAAACATCTATACTACTGCAGAACACAAGGTTACTCTTCATATAATCCTCAGATATTACAAATACACACTAGTCTTCCATTTTAACTACCATATTCTTGTGGATTTGGTCGACCTAAAAGCAACAGTGGTAATGTTCCTGACAAGCTAGTGATGAGAGGCTGGTAAAGGGGTTTACACAACGTCACCTTTTATCCATCACCTCACCGGTCGCTGGTTAGCCAGGGGAGAGGAGGGGAAGGGAAAGGAAAGGAGGGAAAAGGAATACTATTGGGACACGGCCTACATCCACTTCTCCAGCCCCAGTAGAGGTGGTAGGAGAGAGGCGAGACAGCCAAAAAGGAAGATGCGTCACCAGGATTGACTTGTGGGGATTGGACCTGCTCTGCCTCTCCACTCTATCCATCACTCACATAATAAGAAGTGAAAAGCAGAGTGGACGAGAAGAGGGGAGGAGTGAATGATGATGGGACTGATGGATAGATGTGTCCCTGAGAGAGGTGGTGCATTGCAGTATTAGGTGCCAACAAATGTCACAGGGACAAGTATGAAGGGGCAATGACAGGCCTGAGTAACCTTAGCCTGTCCAATATGTACTTAGTTTTAAAAGCTCAAGCAGTTGCAGGGTCAGCATGTTTCCCATCACAACTGTATGCCACTTTCAACGAAAAGTTTGTCAGTTGGTCCTATCACCATTTTAGAAGCCTTTCACCCTATCATGAACAACTTTTAAAGCTATCTTAGATCATATTTGTGTTACAGAAAATGGTTCCATTTTAACTACATAAAGGTGATAACCTGGAGAAGTCTTTTGCCCAAGGCGTGGTGTCCCAGGAGCTGCTGATGGCTTTCTATCCCCTAAACAAACCCGACTAACACAGCAGCAGCTGACATGGAGCAAACCTCCTCTGTGGCTCTTTTGGGGGAGAGAAGTTGCAGGGGAAAGAGGGCAGAGAAGAGTCCTACAGAGATCAAAAAGTGCACCAAGGTTTAACTGGGGGCATCGGCAGTGCAGTACCGTAGCAGTAAAAAATTAATATTACAAAAAAAAAAAAAAAAAAAAAAAA
>LKNJ01000461.1:0-129632 GCA_002120245.1 Maccullochella peelii | reverse complement strand
GGGGGGGGGGGGTTCAGAGAGATCTGAGAGCAGCTCACACTGATGATATAAATGTTTTATCCTTTCTCTAGCCTGTTCCTTCTGACTCAGGAAAAAAATATACATACACAGTTTCTTTTTGCACCTTCTTCTATGCGTGTGCAGTTTATCAAATTCATTCTGTAAGCAAATTACCAAAGCGACACCTTTTATGTAACCCTCAGGCTAGCCATGAATTTTTCAGGGTCTTAAAAGTTCAGGGTCTGGGGGGAGCAAACACAGGCAAAAGACAAACTTTAGAGAGGTATTACATTTTTTTTTCCATTCCTAGAGAAAAATATATCAACTGGAGGGGTGGGGCGCAACTCATCACAAAAATGCACACAGAGGGAACCAGATTTAAAGCTGATGTTTTAAGGCTAGAGTTGCTTTACTATGTTAAAGCTCCAACTTGAGACACTATAATATGTTATCTCATAGTAAGACTGTATTACCAAAATGTATCGAGGACTCCATCTCACTTGATTTGAACTAATGTGTGTTGACAACTAGGAGGGAGTGCACATCCTTGTACTTGATATTAAGGACACTTAGTTTCCCCTGAGGCTCTGGCCAATAACCTCCAAAGCTAATATCTCTAGTTCTTGGCTTTTGGGGGTCGTTCTGTGCTGCTGCTGCTCCTACAGCATACGCCAGCGATATGGCCCTAATTTGACTGGGGAGTGCTTCAAGGTTGCTGTTAAGCATTCCTCCTAGTACTTTTAGTGAAGGGATTTTTATTTTTTATTTTTATTCATTGGGGGGTGCAAATGTGAAAATAAGAGGTGTCAGGAGGATATAACTTGTTAGAAGCCTCAAAGTGGCCCTGCTTTTTCCTGCAGTGCTGGAAGAAAATTAGAAACACTGCAGTAGGCATCAAGTGGTGGAAGCGAGGGAAACGACCGGCTTCCCTTTAATACTGAAGTCTTATTCATGGGGGATAATGTATGCCTGTCATGTTGAAAGTTTTATACCTTACGCCTGCTTTTTCTCTTTAGTTTAAAGATAAGTGAGGACTTTCAATGGAGGCAAGATGATCCAAATTGAAAGACATTATGTTAGGAGCCAAAAGAAAAAGTGCCGATTAGAGACACCAATTGGACACGGCTTATAAAAGCCACTTCAGGACCTCACCTTGGCTACAAATTGCCTGTCCTTCTGATCCAAGTTGGCTGTGGGTGCCACGTAGTCCTTCCAGATGCGGACCTTGCGCTCTTTAGCAGATCTAGAACAAAATCATCATCATCATCAGTTGTAGTCCCCAACATCAGCCAGATATTAGGACATAAAGGGCTTAATCAAGTGACTAAAAATTATCCATTTGGCTGGAAAACGCTACAAAAGCTCATTAAAGTGAGAATGTTCCAACATGATTAGCCCATAGTCATAGCTGCAATTATTGTAGAGAATGAATATCATTGCAGCGGAATAGTGTGAGATGTCAAGTAGTGGTAGCATACATTTGTATACTATATAATATTTACTTTATAACTATTTTCAATACCTCAAGAATTGGAATGTACTTTCTTTATTCATTATGTCTTTTATCAAATCAGTGATTTATAAAACCAAATATATTGTAAATTAGGATCCTAAACTTTTCTGTCAGCTGAGCAACAGCTGAATTTAATAATGTATGACATGACAGCTTTTCTGCCAGCGAATTAAATGCTTAATGATGTGTTTATTAGGAATCAACAAGACTTTTCCATGAATATCCTCAATTTTCCTGTGTTGTACTTAGTATCTTGTACTTGCAGTAGACTTGTGCACTATCCAACTGTTTTTACAAACATCTAACCAACATAGGAAACCCCCTTCAACAGAAGTTCTCTTTTCTGTGCATCTACAGTTGCATACCGTTCAGCAGCTCTGAGTTTCTCAGCTCCCTGGGTGTAGACAGCCATGGACCAGTCCACACAGCGGGCAAAGCCTTCCTTCAGCAGGAGCTCTGTTATGTTGCCATTCTGACACAAAGGGAAACAGGGACAGTCAAAAGAACAATTAATGAGACAGAAAGCCTGAATTTTAATGACACTTCTACCACCGGGTGCTGCCTCCGGCATCTTACCGGGTGAAGGATGGTGCCCAGTATGATCTGGTTGGGGCAGCTCTCCAGGATGATCTGAACGTCTCTCTGCAGAAGACGAGATTCAGTGAAGAATTTGGCCTCTGCTGCGAATGGCTCTGGTGTCTCTGTACCATCCGCTTCCCGCTTGAATGTGGGACACTGGAGAGAAGGAAAACACACATTAACACAATAATACTCAGGCCTCCATCAATATGTATTTTGCAAGCATTGGGAAATGTGTTCAAATGTGTCCAATTTGATTGATTACACACATTTTTTCTACTGCAATTCCCGGTAGTGAATCAGTGCCTCTAGGAGTTTTTTTGTGCACACTTTTGATAAAAACCTGTTTTTTCTGTGTACTACTGTTTTGACTTTTAACCAATGTCACCTCGCTGTACACATGCCATCTGTATTCTCCTTTGATTGAGGCAAACACCAGACAGACATAAACACAACTAGTGCAATGAGCAGGCAAGCTTTTGAACAGCAAGACAAAGAACACCTTGAAATAGATGTAATATCTTCAAGTAGGAGATGGAAAAAGATTAGTTATCTTGAGTGGTCCATTGGCAAAGCTGGGCTAGGTGAAAGAGATTGATGGGGAAATTTAGTGGCGCGGATATGACATTGGTAGAACAAACAGAAACTTAGGAGGAGTGAGAAAAATAAGCAGTTACTCTTTAAATGTCTTTTTTTATACATGTACTGTATATTCATAATGAGTCTGGACTGTCTGCCTTAAAATACTTATACTATACTGATAATAGTTTTTGTGACAGTAAAGTGAAGAAAGACAAGGGTGTGGAGGAAACTGTCAGCCATTTCATCTAACTTTTGGTTGGCCATATGTGAATTTATTTATTTGCTCACTACTTACTGTTACTGTAGTCTCCAGACTAAACAGCTTGTCATATATAATAAATGAGCTTAACAGTTCACATTTCACCACATCTGTAAGTGCAGCAAGTGAGTGGCAGTTACCTTAACTCCAGACAGCATGACAGTGACCAGGTAGTGGTCGGGGAGCAGCAAGGCACGAACAACACTGCCGTCACGCACATGCTCGATGATCGCTGCAGGGACGAAGGAGAACAGAAGGTAGAAGCATTGGAAGGGGGGTGGTTGTCGAATTACGGTGACCATACAGACATCAAGATCTCAAATTAGACTTGCTTATTTGTGGGATGGACAAAGCTTATGGTTACCTTATGAGTACTAAATTTCATATTGGAAAATGGAGGGTGAGGATTGAATGGTTAGACATCCAGGATGAAACCAAATATCTGATTCATTCAGGAAAGCTGTCCCAAGGTTAGTCGGGCCAGACCAATGAATACTTATTTAATTTTACATTAATCTTCCTTCATCCTGGGGAAATTGTCACAGCATGTATTCTCTTTTTCAGCAATGCGCTGCATGACACTCATTGAATTCAAACAATAACACGTGATCTGCCGAAAACAATCACAGCGTTTTACTGAGTAGTGGAATTGAAGTATCTCGCTAAAGGATCGCTCTCTGGTACTTCTCAAAGAGGAGAAAATCACAGCCACCTTGGCAGACTGTGTACTCCACTTAAAGTTATACTCAAACCAAAATCTTTATCAAGCACTCACTACTGTAGGCTTAAACAGGTGGCTCCTTCCTCCTAGTATAAAAAAAGGACATGGTCAGCTTGAATTAATTTTGGTTATCCAGTCCTGCAGCATAATCCACTATTCTGCTGTCAGTATGCAAAGTATGTTTGAAACTATTTAGCCAAAATACAGCTAATACACTACTTCAGTGCTATTGTCATCAACAATCTGACAGTCAGATGCATATAGTGTATTTAGCCATATTTTGCCAAAACAATAAATGTTTGGAACATACTGAGCCTACGGATGGACAGTGGAGAAGTGTACTTGAGAAAATTCTCTGGATGTTGTGATACTTGTTCCTACTGAAATCCATTGTCACCAACATAAACTCAAGCTGACGACAGCTATTGATCTCTGCAAAGCAGGAAACTACATATTTCTAGTGCTTCTACCTTTCAAGCCTATAGAGGTATGTACTTAATACTCGAAAGATAGGTTTTTGGTGGAGTATCACTTTAAAGTTTTGACTATGCTATATGCAACATATCAATGCTTAAGACAAGGTCAATTTATTTGGAAAGCTTTGAGGTATTATATTTTCCTCACTCACTTAACCGTTGCTGCTGACCTCTAAAGTACTTCGTGAAATTGGACAGAATGTGAGTCACCTGTATGAAAGGCATTTCACACCTTAATAGTATTTTGATGATGTTCTCTATATGCCTTCTTTCGTTGTGTATAACTTGTGTGGACATATACCTGTATGCCTATGTGTCGGCATAAGCAAATGAGAGAGAAATTGGTATTCCAGTTTTCAACCACAGCAACTCGAAGCACATTTAGAGCACTTCGGCTGGATTGCTGCCTCCTATTTTAAAGCAACCCTGGCTGTCTCTCATGAGTGGTAAGAACAAGACATAAAAGAATAAAAAAGCCTTTCCCTGTTCATTTTCCCATTCAATTAAAAGGATAGTGAAATGAGCTGAGGCACTGTTAACAGCAGTTGCCTGGAAATGAATTGAGTGGCACATTACACCTCAGGTAGGGTCAGAGATGAGGGACTGGAGGAATGAGCCGGTGAAGGGTGATATAGTGTACCATTACAAGCCCTGAAGTGGATATTTAGAACGAAATATCTTCAACCAAAATGGTTGATTTCTGACACAGCCTGCAAATGTGGCTTTTATTGGAAAATAGAGGCTTATGTAATATTGTGTTGTTATATGCCATGTGTCTTTGTTTCCCAGGGCAAGCTTTCTCTGTACGAGTGTGTCAGTGCAGATGTTTGCATGTCCCTCCCAAACTCATTACCGTTGATAGGTTTCTGGTGCAAGGAGTCAACGAAGTTGCGGGGATTCTCTATGGTGTACTTCATGTCGCGGATGGTGTGTGTGCCGCCACCCTCACTCCACAAGCCCTTCTTGGAAGCCTTAGACTGGTCCTCCAATTCACAGAGTCTGACCTGCTCTGGACTGGTCACACACACACACAAAAAGGAAAGTTTAAGACACAATGAAAAGGAACAGCCACAAAACACATTTCAAAGTCTGGACAGCAGCAGGTTGGAAATAGACAGAGAACTGAACTAAAGTTCCTGCCTATATAGACTCAGCCCACTAGTCAGCACAGGTGCCTGCCACTCAGATGATCAACCTAGAGGGGTCAACAGGAAACACCACAATAAAACAGGATGTAACACTGTTAAAGTGATTAAATCAATATGTTGCTCTCTGTATATGTAGTGAATAGAAGTTAGCTGTACAGCCTTCTTACAACACAAGTGTTTGCCTTCAGTCAACTGGAGCTTCTTACTGCTGTTTTTCAACCAATGAATGTAAAAAAGGTCTCTCCGGGTGATCTCCTGAAGAAGAGCCTGCATGCAGCCACAGTGTGAAGGCTGAACACATTAAGATGGGCAGTTCAGTTCACCCGATTAAATTTTAACAGACTGGGACATTTAAAAATGAATTTTACTGTGTAAAATAAGACACCAAAATGAAATCTCCACAGCAACTTTATTAAATTTACTTCAATGAATTGTTTAAGTAGCATGAAATCTGGCCTACTACTGAAACCTGCAGCTGAGGGAAACTGATATTGAAACTTTCACAGATGGCTCCTTACCAGCTTTAGAAATTAAAATGCTGTTGTTTAGCTCAGCCCGTTAACAAGTTGCAATTAATTTCACACCAGTCAGAAAGGCATAGTCAATGTACCTAACGAGCAGCAAAGGTTTTGCTGGTAGAGTCGTACCCCTTGTTAAGTTTAACATGTTCAAATCCGCTCTTATCTTAAAACATGGGCTGCCCAAAGCTTGTCCCAATAGGCAAATATTATCATTACAATAACTACAATTACAACAGCCTGTGGCCAATGCAAAAGGTCTTTAACTTTCCATCATGTTGGGTTCATTACAATTCATCACATGACAACAACAGTTGTAGCTTTTCAGTGCAACAAAACTGTCACTGGTTGTTAACATCAACCCGTACAACAAGTGCTCATTAAAAGTATAGGACTGTATAAGTAAGGGTTTGGTAAGGCTCCAGCTTTGTTGAATTAAGTGCTGGATAAAGTGCTGTTCCTGACAAACTGCACTGTTGTTTTAGAGGCAACAAGCTGATGACCAGATTGTAACTGCTTAAAAAAAAAAATGTATCTGAGCATTTTGTGAAGAGACAATAACAGTGTTTGACAACTCCTTCAAAAGCCACCATGCAGCTGGCTACAAACGCCACAATTAATTCAATGGTGGCTCTCTAAATTGCACAGCCTAATGCTTTTTGAGGGCCCTTGTACAATTGTAATTATTCATTACTTCAAATGGCCAACAGGCTTTTGTTTTACCAAGAAGTAAAGGCTACCCGATTGATATGGGACTAGCGATGGTGACTAGAGCTTGGAGAGGCAACAAAGTGGGTCTCAATTATAATGCCACACACATAAACACACATGTAGCCTGTTCTCCAGCTGTGTGTTCTAATTGGGCTTTTGGACTCATGCCCAAAAGCTGTCAAACTCTCTTTCCCCCTTTACAGTGATTTAGCTACCAACTTCAAATTGAATCGAAACAGCTTCTTGCTTACTGAGCAACAATAGTGGGACTTTCTGTATGAAGTCAGTTGTGTTTAAGCTACTTAGAATTTAAGTGCTAAACAGGAACAGAAAGCCACAAAGATAGAGTGAGAGAAACTAACAATGCAATCACGGAAAGCAGACGTTGTAAAGCCACAGAAATAAATGGAAAGCAACTCACAAGCAGAGATTGGTAAAGATAGAGAAATAACTTCATGTGTGGAGGCAGATGATAGTGAACTTATCCATGTCTCCAAATAGACCGGTTTCTTTTAGGTCAGCAACTCCTTCCAACCAACACACTGCTTCAAATCAAAACGGATACTGATGGGTAAGAAAGTACAATATTGAGCAAGACTACTGCAGACACAAAGGGCCAAGGGGAAAAAAAAATTCCAATTCCATTATATTTGAACACGCTGTAGGCTACATCTTTCAACTCCATATGGCTCCCTTGTGCAACCAAATATACTTTAAATAGATACAAAATGTTGAACCTTAGCAAGCCGTTTTACAGCTCCCTGTTGTCTTTGTACATTCTGAAGAGAGTGTAGGAAGTCATGTTCCCCAATGTACTTGACTGGAAGGGTTCCACTGCTAGTGAGCAGCGAGGCCAAATGAGTACAGTTCATCCCCCAGACGTTTACACCCCTCAACCAGCACTCCTCTGGGGCTCCAGTTAAAAAGGAGCGATTGGGGGGGGGGTTATATAAACCAATCAGTGAAACCCCCTACCTGTGGTTTTCATTTTTCCGTAGAATGCGACTGGTTTTCAGGGTCTAGCCACCTCAGTCAATGGATTTTTAAAGACAAGCAGTCTGACTGAGAGACAGAGACTGAGATGCAAGACTGAATAGAGGTGATTGATGAATGCGTCTGTACCAATCACTGTATGCCCCAGCACCAAGGGCAGCATTTTTTATGCTTGATCAAGTTAAAGTGAAACTCAGTCAAATGATGAAGCCTCCAACAGCAAACCAAAAAACTAATCTGTGTAATTTAAATGAGGAGAATCTGTCCGAGACTGACAACTGCAATATTTAGGAAGAAGCTAAAGCTCGAAGAAAAATAAATAAATAAATCACAGAATTCATTTTTGACTAAATGGGAAGAGTGGACTATTTATATAAATCGAGATGCTGAACAAGTAACCTAACCATTTAAATATGGAATATCCAGAAATAAAAATGCATGTCAATGTATATGTCCGAGTATTTGTTCTGTTTTATGCTGTACTACTGTCACATGGTGCTGAATCCAGATCTGAAAATCCAATTAAAAAATTCCACACTAGGGTATCTGTGGAGTAAAGTTACTTGGAATCAATCCTCCGCCCTGATGGTGAATTAATTTGCTCAAAATCGGGTCAAAAAGTACCACTAAAACAAATGCCATTTATGTGCAAAAAGCTGTGTGTCACGTGTTCAAAATACATGATTGTTACATACTTCAATATTTAGCTGACATTAAATATCAAATCACAATTCATAGACGTATTCTCCTAAAATAATAAACATGGAAAGACACAGAAATTTGCAGATTTGCATTTAAAGACAACATTTAGCATCCAAACATATTCAAAAGTGAAATACATAAATGGACAGAAGAGAGCGTTCAATCCAACTTGTGTTCCGTTTGTTGTGAGTGTGTGTGAGAGAGTGACTGTGTGTTCATTCTTGCTCTAATAAACCAATGAAAGCCAGCCCCGGACAACTGGGCCCAAGCCTTCTCTAGTGCACTGCTGAGCACTGGCCCCAGCCCTTAAATTTGTGAATTGGCTGACCGTTTTCCCAAGCTGCAGCTTCTCAACACATTTAAGTGCACTGTCCTAAGCCATCATCATTATAATCACCCCCATAATTATCATCACATCATTGTTAGTGTGATCAACGTAGCCAGTCACGAGGGGTAATGATATTGGAGGCTAGTGCACTGAGGGAAAAACTAAGGCCTAAAATCCTCACTGACTAATGGGCCTCCCCTTTGGCCAAATGATGCCCGCTTACACTTAAAGCATCATTTACATTAGTGCTTGTTCTGGGCCATTGCACAGAATGCTTCAAATGGGTCATTAGCGGCAAAGTATTCACATCATATCTGTTCATGTTGGAAGATACAAATGTGGCAGCATGAGTCAAATTGCTTGTAATGTATGTAATGTGCAAACACCGCCACTGGGGGGGTATACAGTACCTTGTCGTGTATCGCTGGGTGTGCAAGTGTATTTAGGGGATTACTGCTTAGGGGCAAAGGGTTTCAGAGGGACATCATTGTAGAAGCAGAGTAATACTGCCACCATCTGGGGCACCATGGCTCTATCACAATTGTCCACAGTCTACCAGTTGAGGACTTAGATATAATATAGGAAAATATCTCCCCACAGATTTACGAGTGTTGTACTGCTATGAGCTTTAGCAAGCAGAAGATTATGTCATGTTGCCAAAAGTGATTTCCTCCTCATTCTGTGAAACAGCCACACTGAGCAAACAAGTTTGGAGGGAAAGCATTTACAATATCAGTCTCTTGTATAATGGGTCAGTCAGGGCAACACAGCTGATTGTGGCATCATAACAAAAATAATGCATGCCACAGAATCTGATGTGTAACAATTAGATATCCCAGAAAGAAACTATGACATATGCTACAGTCACATATTGTTTGGGATATTGGATTAAAATATATTCATTAGACAAATTTTCATCTAAATGGATTATTATTATTATTATTATTATTATCTATCTAAATGTATTATTGTAAAGCAGAGACACAAACGGAATGAAAACCTAACCTTCTTCCACATGAGTAGCAGTTTCATGCTAACGTCTAAATGTTCCAATAGTGAGAGTTTTATACCTGACAAGACAGTATTAAGCACTTGGAACTGTACAAGTGTCATCCCATTCGGCCTGCATATAAACCATTCATGCCAACAAACAAACAGTAATACATTACATGTAGCAAAGAAGCAAAAATCTTACTTGTTCCCTCGGATTCCTTCCCTGCGGACTGTGGCAAGGCCCTCGTTCACCAAAGACTCAGCAATGTTCTCGCCTGTTGTGTCTAAAAAGAGAGGACAGAGAAGAAGAAGAAAAATAACCTATAAAACACTTCAGAAAAAATATAACTTTTTCGATTTTTGTTTCTTTTAAACCACTATGGTTAGTAGTTAGTTCTGGTCAAGTAATTTGATTGAACAAGAGGAAACCATGAGTGCTGATATTTAGGTTAAGAGGGACACTTAAATATAAAAAATTACTTTTTGCTGGTGTGCTAATTTAACAAATTGTCAGCAGCTACTAAGCGAGCAGCAGGTACAGCTTTCCTGAAAAATACTCTACAGTACGGTACCACAACCAAACTATTTGAAAAATAGGGTATTTAACCATTTCTACTGCTATTTTAGCACAAAATATACACAATATGTGTATATAGCACAATCATAACCCAGAATTTTGGGGAGGCCCCCTGAATTGCCCTTAATAACTGTGCAACTGTCGGATTTCCAAATCACAGGTATATCTAATGAAAAATGTATATGTTCCCTCTCATATAATATCGCCTTATTCTTCAAAAAATAAACTGCTGAATGAGTATTTTGAATATTTATGGAATGAGTATTTTTCCCCAGTCCATGATGACCAGTGTGTGTTTTTAGAAGTGGACTGTCACTCACCTCTCCCCAGGTAGACCATGCCATACTCCCTGCCCAAAGCAGTCTTGACTTCCACAGTGAAACACACTTCTTTTCCGATTAGCTTCTTCCGCAGGAACTCTCTGGCTTGAAAGGCCCACGGCTGCAGTGAAGACATTAATATTAATGTACACTTCCATAGGGCGATCAAAGAAAAAGTGAATCACAAACAACTCAAAAAGGTATATTTTGACTCATCAGTATCAGTAGAATTAAAAGGATTCATAGAGACATACTGCTGCAATGAAAAACATAATCCTTCATTTTAAATAAAATGTGTGTTATTGTTTGATAATAACTATGATCACAGTTGGTGCCCCCCACTGCAGGTTGTTTTCTTTTGCCTCTTCACAGCCACCAGACACACATAACAATCCACAGTAATAAAATGAAAATAGTATCCCTAAACACAATAATTAGCAGCACAATTATCATGTTTGCAAAAACTGTAATAAAAATGCTTTTCAATATGATACTACCTTGGTCAACGCAAACTATCTATGTAGGCTGTTTTCAATTTATTTTTTTATTATCTGATAAAAAGAAAAAGGGCATGGCCATCTGTCAAGGCCAAATTGGAAATGTATTCAAAAATGAAAAGTAGACATTTGAGTTTTGCAACCTTCAAATACTAATAAAAAAAATTTAAAAGAAGCATAAGAACAGACAGTAGTGACGTCTGGCTGTGATAAATAAATTGATGGACTTTTCAAAAGGCGTGATGAGAAAATGTTAACTTACACCTGTGGTATCTTAAAGCCTCGAGTTCAATTGAGAATTGACATGTTTATCTCTCAGCTACATCATCAGTTATACAAAGAGGCATGGTCTGAATACCAATTCACACACAATTATGTTACAACTGATCGATGGAAATGAGGATAGCAAAAACGTGTGACAAAAATTCTAAAGCATAATCGTCTCCCCACAGTAAAAACAAAGATACACATATCACAGTGTGTGCTGCAGGGCTACTTAGCAGGACCTTGTTCTGCTTGTGCCAAACACACACAAATATAAACAAACACAAACACAATGGGATTATGCCGCTCACCTCATCAGGGGTGTCCTTGGTGTCGGGCTGGCCCTGAGCGGCTCGGCGAGCCATGGCCCCAGCTCGGATATTACTAAGATTGATCTGACGCTCCGGGGGTGGGCCACCTCGAGGCTGGCCCCTAACAATGATGGCACAGCCCGACAAGACCTGGAGAAATGACAATAAAAGACTGTCAATTGGAGAAGTTAAAAACAGTAAAAGTATTGGCTACCGTTTAATCTGGCAAATGCAGATCTCTCTCTTCTTGCTTCTTAAAATCTATTCATCACAAAAAAAACAAAAACAAAGAGTATGCAATTTACAGGCCACAAACACCAGGAACAAATACCAGACCACAACACTTCAGTCACCTGTGCAAGGAAGAAAATTACAGGTAGCTTTCAGTTTCTATTTCCTCTCAGACAATACATGTGCCCTGGTGCATTCAGTAAACCATTGTATTTGCATTTGCATTGTGGCAAGTGTCAATCTGTTAAGCACCATTTGAAATGTGAAACTGGTGTAAGATAAACAAATACAGTATGTAGGCAAATAAGGAAATCATCAATTTAGTTGATTACACTATAACTAACTATAAATGAGCAAAATCTTAAAAGATGTTACAGGAGCCTGGAAAACGATTATAGAGCTGTAAAGCAACTTCACACTGCACGTTGCCATGGTGACAGTCTGTCATTCAAACGCAAGGCGAGATCACGCCATCTGATAACATAGCTAAATACAAAAAAAAAAAAGATAACCGTATACTCTTGGGTTTGACAACCATGGCATTTACACGAATCTGAGCAAACACCTTTTATCTGCAGACTCTCCAGTGTGTCTGTGGGGAGCATCACTGGGGGCTGTTGATCTAAGATGTGAGGTAGATAAAGTCTTTCATCAAATCACCACCGTTCCCCCCACTATCTGACTCAGTCCCTCCAAGTATAAGCTAAGCAGAAGGGTACACTGACCAGGCATGGAAAAAAGAGGCAAAGGCTGAGGCACTACCCCCGTTCTCTGTTTACAAAAGGGCCAAGTTCCACTTGGAATGCACTACATGGCTTTGCTTGATTCCTTGGTCACCTTTCTCAAGGCACAGAGTTGTAAGGTATTAGATAAGGGCCATTAATGGAGGTTCTACTATATTACTAAATGATGTATACTGTGTGCATGATAAATAGAATAGGGTAATACGGATCAGGTTAAAGTTAAGAGTTACTTTGAAATCCATTTATTGCCAGAATCATATTAATCTAACTACTCAGACTCTTGTGCACTAAGAGATGCTATAATTATTCCTTCACACAACCCTCAATTCCTTTGGTAATAAACCCAAAAGAGTGTAACCTCCTCACGCACTACCTTGTCAAGGGAGGACACCAAAGCTTACCTGTTTACAATAGTTACCACAGCTCTAAAAACATCCCTTCTCTAAACCTCTAGAGACAAGTGTAATTATGTGTTGCTCTCTGTGATCAAGTACAT
Organism: Maccullochella peelii; assembly: GCA_002120245.1. Taxonomy (NCBI): domain Eukaryota; kingdom Metazoa; phylum Chordata; class Actinopteri; order Centrarchiformes; family Percichthyidae; genus Maccullochella; species Maccullochella peelii. Next base: position 116,670 of record LKNJ01000461.1, on the reverse strand, counting down.
GTTGATGAGGAGCATGAGTGACATCTAACTAATCCTAACATCTAAAACAACTTAACATAGAACAAGTTAACGCTGAACTTTAAATTTGTTTGTCACCATGTTTGTTTCGTTGTGACATGGAGAAGACTGAGGATCTACTGGGCACCTTCCACAGGTCAAACTATGGAACTATACAAGGCATATGTCGAGAAAATATGTGAACTTTATCTAGATGAGTAAATGTTAAGTTGCCGTTAGAACAAAGTGCCAGGCCAAATCTAAAATCAAAGGAAGTGAAGAAACATGTGGACGAACAGAGACTACACACAACCAAGATGAATGGGAGATTATAGGGGCAAGAAAGTTGTAGCTACGTGTCAGTTTCCCGTGGTTGGTTTCAACCAGCACACTGAGGAAATGCTCCGTCTGTGGCTTGAAGGGTCGGAACACATTAACCAGCTTGACAACTACGGAGTCTGGAGTCCTAGATTTCCTAACATTAATAACGGGTAGTTGAAATACGACACAACGTAATTTCTAGGAAACGCTGAGAGGGACAAAAATGAAACGATATAGGTATGATGTTAGCTTTGGCCAATTACATAAATGAATTCAATTTGCCCAAACGCTGTCAACTCTGTGCTCAGCAGAACCGCGGACCACGAACTTTCTTCATATACGTCAACACTGGACAGTAAACGCTAGTTAGCTAACAGCTAATGGCCGTTAGCTGGGAATCTAAACATCTGTTAACGTTACAGCTAATAAGTTACCAAATGACATTAGTTTCCAGACAGCTTGGCTATTAACCTAGTCCATGTAAATCAAATCTGTCTCATCATAGTGGACTTTTGATAGCTTAATATCATACACTTTACATTTTGTTTAAGTTACTTATAGCTAACTAGCAAGATAGCAAACATGTGCTAACGTCAAATGGCTTCAGCGTATTAGCAGGCTAGCAAACCATACCGCCGCCAGGTGAGCTGAATGTTATGGTGTGAGTAAGTGACAGTTGTTAGTGACATAATGCCAACACTGACATTCGACTGACACTTGTATTTATATCGTCAAATAAGTTCAATTGAAGTTATATGACAACCGACAGTTAGTTTAGCCTTCATTAGCCCTTGGCTCACTAAGCTAACTAGCTATATCCCTAGACTCACGTACTGAGCTCACATATTCATGTGAAGATTCCTACCATTTTCACAATTCCTCTTTGCAGAGGAGCAGCCGGAGCCGGGGCTGTCTGAGCTGGTGCCGAAACAGATGCCATGTCCACCGGTTTGAGATATAACGCCGTTAAGGGGTGACCAGGTAAGGGAGCTGGGACTTTGAAGTGAGTGACTGTTCTACTGAAAGCCAAGAGAAAAAGGCTGAACACCGATCAACACACACGTTATACCGGAAACACACTCTGCCATGCATACATACACGTCAAAATATTTCCGGGTCTGGGGAGCAGAATGAATGGGAGCGAATGGAGCCGCTTTTCGACCGCATAGGCAAATTGAAATAAAGTCTTCCGGAGCAAGAGGTGCGACACGTCAGCATAGCGTTAACCCTTAACCAAGCTAATGCTGCCTTCATGATTTGTCAGAAATGTTCTATTTCGACTTGAGATTCACACAAACGACCACACAACAGTAGCCAGGAAGAAATAAAATCATGTTTAGGGTTTTGAGAGCACAGAAGATGTATCAACAATCTATGTTAAAATGTGTACTTTGCATTACATTTTATTATTTAATATATATTGTAACTACTGTAACACTCTTTGTTTAACTGATTTTTGTATTTAATAAATACATTTACCACTTTCTCCTATATATCTTGTTCCCCTCATTCTGCCCCTGCAGCACTATTAATTTAATCCACAAAATTTCAAGACTGAAATGATATAAACCAAATATAGTATAGTTTTAATTATGTGATTCCGTAATATTATTTCTAACTAAATTGAACAGGATGTCACACATGCAAATACCAAACACACACACAAGCTGGTATGCATGGCGGTTTACAGGCAAAATATAATGAAATCTCAATGTAACAGTACGTTAACCTATAGACCTTTTCCACAACAGACATTTGGACTTGTGAAAGCAGGAAAAGCACAGGTGGAATTAATAACATTAATGATGGCTGCATTCCATTTAGGTGAGCCAGTTCCAGGGCTCTGGTAATGTGCACTCATGGTTGTGGCTTACTGGGACACTTAAGGGAACCTGTGCTTTTCCTGCTTTGACAAGTCAAAATGTCTGCTGTGAAAAGGGTCTATTAACCAACTTAGAGGTTACATTACATAATATGAGCATGTGATGATAAATGGAAAAGGTGAAAATGCATTAATTCAAAGTAACCTGAAAGGGGGTACTACAGCTGATTCAAATATGAGTAGACTGACTGATTATATGATCACAGAGAATGTGTCAATTTAAACTCTAATAAGGTTTGTGTTAAGATGAATTTGAAACAATAATAGATAAGACGATGACGAATATTGAGTAATGGATAGTGTCACCATCAAAATTGTGGTGTTTTCATCACACCGGAGATAATCTTGAATCAGATGAAAAATCTTTTTTTTTTGCTTATTCTGTTCTGCTGCTGCTCAGTTGTACTTGGCAGCTCGCAGATATGAGTAACTCACATGAGTAACTGTGTGAGTGGGAAGCAGGGCATTATTGAAAAAGAACATTAATGCTCAGGGGACCTACTCTAAATATTTGCAGGTTAAATACCTTGAGATATTTTTATATATCATGACTCTTTTAATGCATTAATTTCCCAAAAGGAGTAGCTCGTAATGACTACTATGAACTGTGTGTGACAGAGAGAGACAGGCAGACAGAGCACAGACAGCAAGAGGAAAAGATTGGCTACCCATTATCAATGGGGAGAAAATCATGTAGACACTGTACATAAAACAATATGCTGGTCAATACAGTATGTCAGACATTGTAGAATTTGTCCATGTGATATGCATGGCACATGTACAAAGAGGCATCAGTCAGGTCAAGCTGACTAGGAGCCTGGAATATAACTGAGATTATACCATGGGTGACAAATTAAAGGAAAAAACATTATAAAATGTCTTAGTAAGGTGTTGGGCTATCACAAGCTGCCAGAATATCTTCATTGCTTCTTGGCATAGATTCAAGATTCTAGATTGTCACCTGTCTGTAGATCTGCCAGAGCTGTTGTTGAGCTATTGTAAGTTTCATATCCTATAGGTCTATTGTTGTATGTAAATATATTTCTAATAAAGTTTTATTGCAACAAATAACTCCCCTTCCCCACTCCACCACCTCTGCCCATACATGTGTGTGCATAATATAAATTATATTGACTTTTATGTACATATATATAATATATGCAATGAGTAGTAAGTGGTGTATAAATGTGGAAACATGGCCCTCTGTGTATCACATCACATGTCAACTCTGGCAGAGTTGTATGGCTTGCAGGGTGGACATTTTGGCTTATTATAAGCATTTGTGATTATGCTTTAGTATGTTTGGATGTTCAGTCAGTCAGCGGTTGCCAGGGGGATTTTTACAAGATTTGCAACAACTAAACAATATCCAACTAATGTATTTTTATATTATTATAACTTATATATTTAACTAAGCTTGGGAAATTCAAACACACTGCCTAATACCAGTTTCCAGCTGTCAAATTTTTTTTGTATAAAAACACTAGCAATTTTATTAGTGTTTTATCAGTTTTATCAGCTACTCATATATTTCAGCAGTTTCAGTAGAGAAGCAGGCATCATGATATCACCTAGGGAAAAAAGAAAGAAAAGAAAAGAAAAAAGGTGGTTTACATGATAGATTATGAATACACAATCAGATGGTGTAAGACTGAAGAAAATAATGACAAAATGTGTTTAAATGGTATGATTTAGAAACGTACTCATATTGGAAGTGATTGGACACTGGCACTATATTTTTATGAAAATACAAATATAAATGTAGGAAAAGATATCATACTCATAATGCAAAATGAGCATGAAAGATAGTCCTGCATGATCACGACACCAAAACGCATGCACCCTGATAATGACGTTCAGTACACTGTATTATAATTGCCCACTTTGTTCCTATTTGTGTAAATCCGTAATTGTCTTTGCAACAGGCTATAAGCTGCCCTGCGGTATTGAACAGCAGGTAAAGATTAACTTGGAATTGATAGGCCTACAAAATCGTTGGTGTACATTTGGTGATTTTATATAACAACCCTACACACTATTTGGCTTATGTGCATCACATGACCGCACTATCACTGTAGGTTTAGGAAACGCGCACTGTATGTTTTATTTTCCACTGGGACCTTATTATTAAGAAGACGGTTATAGGCAACTGTTAGAGCTTACATCTAGGTAATGTCGTTTATTCAAATCTCATACGTATATGGCTTGTGTTGTTATAGCGTGTTGCGCACAGTTTGAGAAAACATCTACATTTGTCATTGACTAAATCTTCTTTACCAGCAAACCTAACGATACTTGGGAAAACAGGACCGTTTGGTGTTTGATGCAATTTAGCCTGTTTGACATCATTTTTCTAGCGTGTGAAGAAGTGACGGAAAAGTTTCACAAAAAAAAAATTAAGTAAGTTAATTAAAAGTAGATTTTGATTAGAATCAAGAGGAATGATCTCCGCCTATAGGCATACTATTACACCTGTGTTACGAGAAGATTTTAAGACAATGTTAAAATAAAAGGAACGTAAAAGGACTTTCTCTTCAAAAAATGATGTAATAAGTTCAAGGCGATGGTAGAAGACTTGGTAAGGTGAAATATTAAGTATTGTAAACACCGGTACTTCAACCTAGGCTGCATAAAGAAATGTGTAATTAACACGTCAGTTATTCAATTTTGAGTCTTTAAATCTTTTAAAAATAAAATAAGTGGAAATTTGCCAATAACCTTAAGGTCACATTATTTTGCTTGTTTCAAAAATAAAGCATTTAAGACTCAGTTAAACTTGAATGGCATGTTAAGATAGACGATTTTTGTGTAGCCTCCTGCTTAAATCGGCACATTTGGCTATGGACATGAAAACGAACAGGTAGGAGATTCGTTTATAATAATAAATGCCCGAAACAAGCGTCTGCTTCACAGAATGGAACAACTTTTACTAAAGTAAAAATCAAAATCAAAACAAAGACAAGGGCAATACATATATCTCATAACAAGGTGGAGAAAATAGCTGGACAAGCGATCATGGAGGGAGCTCCGTTGCGCACATGGCATCTCGGTGCGCTTTGGAGAGGTTTTGGTAACCTTTTTACGCGGATGAATTACCCACATTTCTCAACGCTTTAAGACGAAGTAAAGCCCCGATATGCGTGTTTTATGCACAAGACAAACACTTAGAACGTGTTAGTAAAATGTATACTTATTTTGTGGCACGATTTAGCCACTTAAACTCTCGCTCCCTCCTTTGGCGAGCCCAGTTTAAAATTTACGCACCAGGAATATGTGGCACTGTCCTAACAACACAACCTAAGTACTTTAATCAACCTTGTTTGGCACACACTGTAGCTGCAATAAAGTACTATAAATCAATGACCACACCAACTCCCCGGTAATAAATAAAACGGCTTACCTTATTTGTCCTTTGTCTCGGTTGGCAAGGAGATGATGGTGTCCAAAAATGGCTGTCCTCTATCTAACCTGGCTGACTGTACACAGAGAGTATTATTGTCCTCTAACTCATGGTTAATGTATAATTTGGGCCATATGGCATTTTAAAATCTGAGCCTTTATTTCGGTGGTACTTCGATCTGTGTGGACCCAACTAATGATATTCAATTAGTCATTAAACAGGCCAAAAGACGAGCCTTGTGTGGGTTTTCACATAGGCTAATATTTGCTCGTCAAATATTTCCCTTTGAAACGTTTACAACGCATTTTTATCTGCTGGCTGCCCAAGTAACATCTGTGAGGGTTATTTTAGTCTCCCTCTTCTGAATAAACGAGGTCCCCCAATTGGCTCTTTCCTTGCGCCCATATACGAGTCTATTTGTTCACGTTTTGAAAGAAAATGTAATAAAGAGAGACTGGGTGATGGATTTATGATTTATCAAAAGCACTTTACCATATGGCAGTCGTCATTGGCGCAGATTTCCAAATGTTTGTTTTATGAAAGGAGACCAGAGATCCTTTTAATCTGAGCCACTTAACCTGGGAAAGGATGCCCAAGTCACGTGACCACGAGTCTCCCACCTAAAGGATGGGAAACATACCACTGTTGATCATTTTATTTCTTTGAAAGATGGAATTTGTACCTTGATTTTAGAAGCAGAACGTTTAAGGACTGAACTGTGTTGCAGTGAAAATTTGGTTTGTCTGATTGAGACTGTAGGCTGCCACTGCGCAAAAGGAAGCCAGTCTGAATTCCCAAACTTGAATATTACTAGGTGGATTCGCTGATCACAGCAGTAGCCTACACAGACATTTTGAATTAAAAACACATTTTACAAGAATCCAGAAGTGGACATATTTGTTTATGGCGCCGAGCTAGTAAACTCTTTTCAGGTGGCATCAGTTCACTATGCTGGTACCGCAAAGCTACGTCTAAATGTAATATGCCACCAAAATAAAACGGTGCAAAGATTATATATTTCTTGGTAAGTGATATCGTAGTTGACTTAATTTACCAAGCACATGCAGTACTTTTTTTGTGACTCGTGTTTCATTATTTCTCTTTTATTCTGTTACAAAATCTTTAATATTTAAGATTATATAATGCATACGCATGATAAAGAGATCGAGCTCGAATTTGGACTAACTTAAGTTAAAACAGTTGGTAGCCTACTTGCTGGAGGACTCTTTGGAGGAATCTTTCTGAATCATGAAAATCATGAAAAAAAATCAATCGATCAGCCTTCCTCTGCATATTGCTTAAATCAAACTAATGGACACTTGTTTATGAAAAAAATATTGCAAGACCTACCAATCTGAGGCCCGTTTTAAGTCTATAATGCCCACATTCACTTCCAGGCAATATTGACATTTCAGGTAACAGGCTACCACGTCATGTTGAGGTCTGTAGGCCTATAAATTTCTGCTGAAGGGCGTGATTCCCCTCATTGTCATTCACCAGAGATACGCGGAGTTACCTGGACAATTGATTTCTTTCTACAGGCGACGTGGTGTCTTGGCGCTTTTCGTGTCATAAGGTGTTTTTTCTGGAAACATTATAACATTACGCATTTCTTTTGTAATCAGTTTCATCATCAAGGCGGGGAGCAAGCAGAGATGTGCGGAACAAACGTTGACCTGCCAAATAAAGGTTCATTTTGCTGTTTTTATTATACTTAGGCTATTATTAGATTTTAAGTTACCTAATTAAGATGTTGAGACTTTGCAGCTCAATAAGCACAGTCTAGATGTGAACTGTAGTAAATGTAATTTAAGTTTGCCATTTTTGAGTGAACAAGCGATTTAAGCCACTGAAATTGTATTTTAAAGACATATTTAAATAGTATAGGCTGTGTTATGATAAGGTGGTGGAAGTGTCAACCAGCTAGGAGGGATGTTTCTCAACGGCAGACCTCTCCCAGAATCCAAGAGGAGGAAAATGATTGAACTGGCCTCTGAGGGAGTCCGTCCAAGCCAGATCTCCAGGATACTTCGGGTACGTAAAACCCTTTTGGCAAAGTTGCACAAATAACCACATTTAGGCTTTAAACCAAGTGGATCAGATTTTAGTGAGGTGAGAAAAGTTACCTGAAGCGTCTCGCTGTGTTAATTTTCTCACTGACATGAGTCTGTCACTGCGTATTTCAGGTGTCCAACGGGTGCGTCAGTAAGATCCTGAGCCGCTACCGCCGCACTGGACTCCTGGAACCCAAGACCATTGGAGGGAGCCGACCTCGGCTTCTCACCCCCGGTGTCATCTCCACAATCATCCAGTGCAAAAAGGAAAATCCAACAATTTTTGCTTGGGAAATTCGAAAACGGCTTGCAGCATCCCGAATATGCAAGGCCTCCAAAGTTCCCAGCGTACGTGAGATTGAAATCTAATTTTGTTTTCATGAAGCTGAAAATGTTCCAGTATTTGATGAAGCTTTTTGCACACTGTGTTTTGCAAGGTGTCATCTATAAATCGGATTTTACGAAAGTTGCAATTGGACCATGGACCGATGTGCATGGAGATTAATGCGCACATCAGGACTGAGCAGGGTAAGTCCCCTGTGAAGGTCACTGGACTACTGAAAGTAAAATAAAAGCAGAAAGCAGGCGAACCTGTAGCCTCCACTGATGGTTATTATAAGGATTGAGGATAATTTCCCAAATAACCCTAATTTGATCATTTTATACCAGTTTATATAATTCAGCCTGTTGATGTCCTACATGAATATACTGTATATGAAAATATGGGTAAACTAACAAATAGAGAGATGAGTTTAGGTAGGTCTAACCAACATAACATCCTTCAACATAACCTTTTCCAATGTGTGTGTGTGTGTATTGTGCAGATTTAGATCCTCTGATTCAAGAAGAAGTGAATGAGAGAAAGATGTTTGAGACAGTATGCAATAATGACCAGAAACCTAAAGGTGTCCAGCACCGAAACCGCACCACCTTCACCCCGGAGCAGAGCACAGCACTCGAGCAAGGTGACTTAAAGTGCTTACAAGCTAACACAATGCTGCCTTTTTCCACTCAGAAAAGCTGGTGAATACATGTTCCTCTCTCCCGAATCAGAATTCTCTCACAGCCAATATGCAGATATGTACACGAGAGAGAAACTGTCAGCTAAGATCAAACTTCCTGAGGACACCATAAAGGTAGACTCATCATTTTTAATCATCCAAATGCTCAAACAGAAGCACAAATGTAATCGTTTTGCTCTTGAGATCATTGTCTATCTCTCACAGGTCTGGTTTTCAAACAGACGGGCTAAATGGAGGAGGGAAGCCAAACACAGGAGTAGTAAACAGAGTAAGTGTGTGTGTGTGTGTGTGTGTGTGTGTGTGTGTGTGTGTGTGTGTGTGTACATTTACTTACTTGGATCTGAGTGTTCAAGGCAAGGCCTGGAAAGATTATGCATAATACTACAATTCAACTATAACAAAACAAATTGAACTGAATAGCAATGGGAAGCCCCTCAGCACATGTTAATTCACACCTTACCATTATGTGACAACATGTGTTTCTCCATAACACCTGCAGACCTTCAAAAGCAAAGAGATTTTGTTCCTGTGAATCCAACGATGCCACACAGCTTCACATCACAAGTGAGTAAGCACTTTCGGAGATAAACTTTACAGGCCCTGCAAACTTTCTTTCTGAATCAATTTCTTACTTTGAACAATGGGTTCATACACAAACACACCATTTCTGCCAAAGTTAGAAAAGTTTTGGTTGTTTCACGGGAAAGTTTCTGCATTTCTTTTTTCCCTGTGTTTGTCTCAGTGGCTTTTGGTTTTGGTTTTGTTACTGTACATTTGGACTATGTTTGTGTTGACTTGAAGGCAACAGGGGTGTTGAGAGTCTACTGTGAAAACTCAGATGCCTCCCCTACATACAACACTGTTGCCAGGAAGTTGCAAAATGGCTACTTCTTCCCAACAGAAGCAGGTAAGATCCTGCAAAAATCTCCTTTATCAAATCCGTGTTTTCAGTTGTCTCAATAGTGTTTGATTGAAAAAAACCGCTAAAACCACCAGTTACACTACGTTTTTGTTTTTACATTCCTTTAGGGTTGCAAACAGCAAGAAAAAGGCTGGAATTGATTTTGATCCACTACTTACCATATATATTTTATGTCTGGTACTAAATCACTCCTATTACTGTATGATTTCTGTGATGGAACTCCCCTACCAGCTGTTTTTCTTTTTGTTTCCATTTCATCCAATTTTCTATAATTTAATCACTATTTATGCATTTACATATTATAGAAGTATTAGATCATTGTTGATTTAACATGTTATTTACTAGTGGAGATTCCACACAAATAAAGTTAACTTAAAGAAAACTGAGAAAATGTTGAGATTCTTAAAAAAATCCTTAAATCCTTATGTCTGATTAGCTATTTGCATTGAGCATACATGTGATTAATCATGTGATCACTTGAAAGCTGCTCTTAAATTATTCCTACACTTAGCTGTAAGTAAGAGTGAGTCGTTTGATAAATGTGTCTTAATCTTCATATTTTAGCAAAGAACTTTTTGGCTCCTTTTAAGGGCATTCTTAAGTGTACTCCTGAGAAGTTTGAGGAAGTAAACTAATTACTTCATTCCTTAAATCCTATGTACAGGTATGGGAAATTCTGAACATCTGACAGCCATCTCAGTCACACCTTCATTCCTCCATCAGTCTAATAACACGATGGCCCAAACCATGACGGACAAGGCTCCACTGGATCTCCACAGAGATAGATTCACATTCCCATTGGTTCACCATCATACAGACACAAGGACTTCCCTCCCTTTGGCAACTGAGACAATAAGAACAGACCACCCTGTGAGTCAGTGCTGGAACCAGCAGGGAATTTCTTTCACCTGGAGCCAGTTTCAAACAGATGAGAGGTTTCTATTTGCCCAGCAGCCCTGGGAGGTGAATCCACATCGCTGCCTGGACTAAATATGTGACCACATTTCTAACATTAGTGAGCATGTTTGATGTACAGGGCTGAAAATGCATTTCTCACTGGATCACTAGCAAAAACTATATTTTGATTTTTCTAGACTGAAGGGACACATTCTAACCAGCAGAAGGCGACAGAGGACTGGCGTTACAATCTTGGCCCTCACACTCATTATTTTTCTTTTTTTAATGCACTGTAGCTTCACTCATCACTTTTCCTTGAACCAGTACTCTTGAATTGCCATTAATAAGGAGTAACATAGAAATGAATATTTTAAGTATTATTCTAAATTGTTGTAAGTTCTTGTTGTAATTTTTGATTGGTTATATCAGACAATCCCAATGGATCTTAAATGAATCCACTAAACTGACCTGTAAAGAAGACAAAATTAATGCAACTTTATAGGACATGAAGTGCTGAATAAAGCTGGACAGATAAGATGGTAATACATAATTTTTTGGGGGGTGATGTTCGGTTTTATTTATGTGAGTTTCCAGGAAATAAGGTGTTATATGCCATGGTGTGATTAAACCAATAACCACAGGTACTGCTTGAAAGGGTATAGATTTTAGAGGGTCAATTTGGTGCTAAAGGAGAATACTAAAAGAGAAATGAGCAAAGCTAAAACTGGATTCTCTACAGTATATCTGGTCAGTGATATACTATGATTGTAACATAAATCGTAGCTCCATGGATCATTTATTGTTACCACTAGATAATATGGATGTTATTTTTTTTATAGTCTAGTCTTGCTGTTTGCTTAAGTACAGAGGGAGGTTAAGGCGCTCTTCCAAGCTTTCCTTCCAGGGAAGGCCAGTGGGAAAATCTATAAAAGTATAGCTTCAAAAAGTCTAAACATGACCTGATATCTGCTCCGCTCGGTATCAGTTTTTATGACTGCAACAGGGCAGAGGCATTGAGTTCCTTTATATCCCTTTACTACAGTGAAGAGACAGTAAGACTCTGAGTTTCTTTATAATTGGTCACCGGGGGGAAAGGTTGGGATCAGAAGGCAAACAGCTTGGCCAGCAGCATGGAAGTGGCCTACTGGCAAAATGACCTGTTGGAATTTAATGCTATGAAGCCAGATAGGTAAATTACATCTCCACATGACAGTGTACGCTTGTGTTGTGATTTCTACTGCAAATTTAAATCATCTGTAAGCGTTCTGAATAGCTTTAGGTCAGCTTTTGAAATGGGAACATGATTTTCTCCTCCAAACTTTCTTAAGTCAAGGCCAGTTTTAGTGAATCAGAAAATAAGGGTCAGGGGGGTTACGAACTGTAGAGGATAGTAACTGAGTTTACTCAAGTACTGTGTACAAATTTAAGGTACTTGTACTTGAGTATTTCTATTTTATACTACTCTATATTTCTACTCCGCTACATTTCAGAGGCAAATATTGCATTTATTTTTACCTCACTACATTTATTTGACAGCAAAGTTACTAGTTACTTTACAGACAAAAATTTTACATTTAAAAAAACATATGATAAGCTTACAAAATAATATACATTGTTATGGAGCAAACCAGTTGCGCCCAACGTTTTAGGCTTGTGAGCCCTTACAATTAATAATTATTCACAAAAAAGCCAAGATTAGAGAAAAGTCCCAAAAAATGAATACAGATTTTTGTAGCAGAACTTTCTTTTTTCTTTTTTCCTACCCCATTAATCATCTCTTGACTCCTGAAATTTATATTGTGACCCTTTGGAGGGGCCCGACCCCTAGAACCACTGGACTAAACTACCTAACTATATATAAAGTAGTTAAAACAAGCTCCACCTTGACTAGCTACAGCAGTAAAACACTGCTTAAGCATTGATGATTATTCAGTATTAACAATCTAATCATGTCATATATAACAATATCAACATGTGGCCCATTTTTCTGCAGAATGAATACATTTACTTTTGATATTTTGAGTGCATTTTCCTGATAATAGTTTTATACTTTTACTCAAATAGAATTTTGTATGCAGAACTTTTACTTTTAAAGGAGAATTTTTATATTTTTTATATCTATCTTATATCTTTTTTTATATCTTTGTTCACTGAAAACAGTTTTAACCTCAATATAATAATTTGACACAAAAATTAATATTACATTTGGAGCATTAAGTATATCTAATCTTATATTGAGCAACCAAAAGTTTCAGAGCTGCTGAAAAGCTTATCCAAGTTCAGTTGTCTCTCATTTAAGTATGGGATGTCCAAATTTGTTATCCAAATGTTTTTTTAAGAATTATAGTTATTTATCTCCTTCAGTGGTTGTATAGATGACCCCTGCTGCTTTCAGCCTCTTAAGAAAAGTTATGATGTATTAGGATGTCCTGCTCTGGGTGATATAGGGATATAGTTAACTGCCAAAAGCTGAGTAAACAGATTCTAAGTGTGCTGCTGACATATTCCTTTAAACACATTACACATGGGGAAAAAGCCAAGAGGAAGAAACAGTGGTACAGAATATAACTGAATGTAATGTCAAGTTGTTTATTAAAATAGGAATAATACAAAGGCTACAGAATTCAGAAAAGGTCATAGATAAAAAACAACAACTCACTAACACAAAATAGCAGCTGTTATGTTTAAAGTTTACTGTATAAAAACATATAAACAGAATGATCATGAAGTAAAAATACTTAAGTAGGGTATTTACAAAAATTACAAATTGTAATTTACAGAATGCACTGGGCTATTTACATAAAGGTAAATTAAATAACAGTTACAACGCCATAAGAGCACACACAAATGATCAATAACCAAGAATATATGATATTTGGTTTCACCTATCTTACATGTCAGTTGCCTTTAATGAAGCTTTCTTCGTTTAAATTGCTACGTCATAAACTTTCACTTTGGTTTTAACCTGTGCAAGGCTACTGGAGGATTGTATTTGTCCTCAAAGTACAATTAAGGCCACAGTTATAATTTAATTGCATACAGTTATGGTCTTTCAAACACTTGAACCGAAGGCAAAATGACTCAGTGACTGATGGGAACCCGCAATTCATTCAATTAAAGCCCCTAATATTAATGTTTGTTCTTTTATTGTTATGTACCGTTTTCCATGTGATATCCAGTCACAGTCATCTTAGAGCTGAGAATAGAATACATGGTTTAACTCTCATGTAAGAGGCACACAAAACGTGTAAAATACACTGCTGTTAATGCTAAATGAATGGGGAATCGTAGGGTAAATTTAGCATAATTTAGGTAATTCAGGGCTATAGGCATCTTCTGGCTATTTGCAAACTTTAGCATGTTATTTTATGTTTGTGTGGCTGTTACCTGTGAGTCAAACATGCACCCCAGTTATTCTGGGGCCATAATTACTCCCAGAACAAAGAAACAAAAATTGAAATATCACACCAAAATTTGGATCCTTTTCAAACAATGTCTTCTGCTAATTTAATAAAAATAAATATACCTAACTACTACTTACAAGCTACCAGTTTCTTTAAATATTTAACATAATCAGAGACAATCAGAAGCCAATCTCACGTTTATCAGTGAACCAAAAATATTCCAGATCTATAAGACCTATAAAATCTTACAGCACAGCAGAAACATACTCAATAAATCTGCAGTTATGTACATAAGGAGCTACTTTCCATGAAACAAAAAAGTATAAAATATCCTACTGACCACACACAGCCCACCAGGGGCCAAAGTTCCCTCCAAACTGGAGACCAAATAGCCATGTTATATTTGGCATGGCTCTTCTCTCTCTCATGCTACAAATATTAGCATAAGATTTGAAACAGTTTGCTCAGTCCTACTTAGACCCTCTCACAGGGAAACTAACAGTTACAGCTAACTGGGGAAAAGGTAGACCAGCTACTGCACACAATTAGCATTGTATGGTTTGCCAAGGCTGCTGCAGTTAGCTATTCAAGCAGCAACATTGTATTTTATGTACTTAACTACTAATATATCTGAAGCCACATGTTAACCTTTGCTGGATTTACAGGCTTGGCTTAATCATTATTTTCTCATAGGGACTTTTAGTGACTGTACTACCTAATAGTGAGTTTATCATGACCTTTTCATGCTTATGTTTTCCTCCGTTTTGGTATTACCATCGTTTTTTGGTGGATTCTTTTAGTAGCCATCATTTTTGCTGTCATATTTGTAAGGTATCCTAACATTTATGACCAGATTAGTATATTTGTTGACATTAAGGAATACCATAATTATCCATCTACATCACTTGTGTTGCAGGTAAATAGATATGTTTTGCAGTCCAGCTCAACACATAAAAAAAAAAGAAATCCCAGTCTAAGGAGGCTACCTCATGTGGTAACCGCCAGAGAAGTGGGTTCTGTCCATATTCAAGTATATTCCAGGAGATAATACTGAGTCACAAGTGTCATTCTCATTGTCTTTGTTTGCATGGCTTCAGAAATTCTGAACATGTCAAAAATACAACTTGTATGCTGTCCATGTGCCCAAGACTTTGGTTGTGAAAATGATATTAAGGCTAACAACCTGGATGTCTTCATTTGCAAAGTGGAAGAATGGATGAAATTCCATTTGGCTTATCCAGTCTTCAGTCAATCACTAATCTCTGTCCTCGCCATAAAATTACAAAATCCCAAAATGGCCACTTTCCATAAGGTGATTTTCTTTATTTCTCCCCCGTTGTCCATGCTGGAGAGGTCTGGGAATTTGTTGGCCCAAAGCCGCCCCTCCTCTCGCAGGCTGTGGTAAACTCGTGTATGGAGTTGATTTTCACACCACACCATCAGTTCCTCTCCAAACTGGGGTAAAGTTTGAACACTTTGTATATCCACTCAGAGTAGAAAGCAACGTTAACAAAAAGAGCAGGCTGCGATGAGGCGCATTTTGTCCTTTGGATACTCACACCGATGATGACTTTGCGCTCATGTTCCTGGCAAACCAATGGCCCACCATTGTCTTTCTGCAAGAAAGGGTAGAGGACGGCACATCAGAGAGATGGCATGCTAACAAGGACATTATACTGCGTTGTATATGTTCAAACTAAACTCCAAATGTCTAAAAAGCTGATACAATGCTTCAAAGGTCAGTTCACACAAATTACAAAAAAATACTATTTTTTGCCATTTAACCCTCAGTGGTTTCTGATAGTTTCAATTTAATTTGCCACTTTTTAGATATTCCTTGTTGAAGTGTCTGCTGTCACCCCAATGCAATGAAAAAATGGAAAAATTACATTTGAAAAACATAAAAAGTCACATTTAGTCAAGATAATCCACAAACTTTGACGTCAACGATTTTCATTGGGACTATTTCTTTAGTAGAAAATAGTTCCAGTGAAAACTACATATCTAGATATTGCCATGTTATTTGCTGTTTGGATAAAATGAGCTTTTAAGTAATTTACATTCATGTTGTTTCTGTTTCATGATGTAGACATTTATTTGTGATCCTTACATCACATACGCCTTCTCCTCTCCTACCGCCGGCACATATTCGGCTTTCTCCAGCATCCCCTTTGATTTGTGAGCACATGTCATTGTTGACCATAGGCATGGTCACAGTGTTCAGTGCCTCATCGTATCCTGTATCTAAACAGAGAAGAATATGCAATGTTAAAGAAATTCTTTGGTTTAAATAATGGCTAAAATGCAAAGTGGAATGGCATATGGGTGAAAGAAGGCAGTACTTTTGGTTTCCCCCCATCCATACATGGTGCAGTTGGTGCCTTCAGTGATGTGACACTCTTTTACTGGAAGATGAATAGTGGAGGCACCTTCAGACACAGGGGCAGGACTACAACAAACATTATAGTAGTTATAAATCACATTTGATAAAACATACCTTATGCACACAAATAAGAGGCACGTAAGGCAAATAAGAGAGATTTTTAGATCAATAACAATTGATGTAGTAAAACTGTAAAACAACCAAAATGTGAACTTTTTGGGGAAATAACAACAGACCTTTCACATATTGAGATGGCCAAAGTTGACACACCAAATGACACTGATAGTGGTTAGTACAATACAGAAGATTAAATAGTTTTCCATATCACTAGTTATGATCTAACATTAGGATCTTAAATGAGTGAAAACCTAGTGAGTAGTTGAGAACTTACTCTACCAGTTTCAGCATAACCAGGTTGGATCCTTCTGGGCCACAGATCAGACGAGAGATGCGTAGCCTCGGGTGACTTGAGGACTCATTGAGGTGGCGCAGACCAACCTGCACACTGTAATCCCTGAGATCTGGAACACTGGTGACCACAAGGACCAAGATGTAAGCTGTAAACCTACAGTATTGTTACTTATGTGGTTACTTGGGTATGTGGGTTTGAAAGAAGTGGGCATTTAGGTGGCAGGTGTGATCTAATGAAAGATGCTATCAAGTTGCATTATGGGAAAAGTAAGATCCAGTGTTACATGAGCTTGATCCATACTAGAGACTAAAATATATCTTGCTGTTTTTAGTAAGTGGAAGTGCAATACTAAATTGCTGGAGTACCTCTTTAAGGGACTGTAAATAAAGTGAGCCTTGCTCAGACCTACAGTGGTCTCACTTTTTAAACGTTGCTAAGAAAGGGCAGTAATCAATGTTGTAATATGCAAAATATAGTTTTTATGCAAGTACTGCATGTGGTCAGTTGAACTATCTAAAAAAACATATTAAACACAAAAATCCAGGTGCATTTCAGGATTCATTGTTGCACATTCTTGCGAGTTCTTCACAGCAACATGATCACTGCTATTTAAATTGAAAAGTAATATATTATTTATATTTTTCCTTTTTGCTTTATATTTATCCTTTTTGCAAATATACAAAATGTGAAGACTGACAAATATGAGCAAGACAAAAAGCAAACCACGCACCATGCAAAACACACACTGGGCCTAAAAATATCAGCTAAATGCTACTGATGTACACCATATGCAATACCTGTAGTAGTGTACATAAGTACAGAGATAGGGACATTTTCTTTAAAGCCACTACTTCAGATGTAGAGATACTATATGTACATGACTGACTCTGACATAGACAACTGCAGAAGTTAAACAGATCTGCAGGCCAAACCATTCAGTTCCACATCTCAGGTCAGGCCTGTCTGGGAATAACTGCCAATAAACAGGATAAATCCTGCGTCTTCACTTTAAACAAAGTTAAAAAAGGACAGCAAGAAGAGAAGAAACATGTTTGAGATACAGAGTAAATGGAAGAGGTAAATGAGAGAAGGAATGTGGTTAAAGTTTGTCAGAGAGAGAATAAAAGTAGTATCAGAAGTAAGAATACCAGAATTATCAGAAGGTGGGGTATTACCAGGAGGTGAAGCACTGTTGATCTGTCAAAACCCAATCTTCTCTAATCAACGAGCCCCCACACAAATGAACCTTCCTAAGAAAATTTAACAAGACAATTGTTACCATTATGGTAGGCATGAAAGCATAAAAAGGGATAAAGGACATTTTGTAAAAACACAGATGTAAAATTACTTACTCTCTTTGGATGCTTACAACCCAGCTGCCATCTGTACCTTGCACTTGGTGTCCTCCAACAATTCTGGTGTTTATATGCACAAAGCATGATATCTTGGGCCTAGTTACAGCTAAACAAGGAGAAATGTTTTTGCTGCATGTTAGATGGATGTATAATTTACATTTCAATGGGCAAATGTTGATTAAAACTTCAAAAAGCAACCATAAAATATGATTTGTTTAGTCAGGTACATGACAACATAAGGATTTGATATAAAGAGTAAAAGGGAAAAGAGACGAGATTAGAGATAAGAGGACGAGGAAGAGGATAAGGACTAGACTGGTTTAAGCCAGATAAGCAAAAACGATACTCACTGTTTGGTTGAGGAGCCACGGTGGCTGATTCACCTGACAGAAATAAAGAAAAGTGTTAAGAAGAGACCCAAGAGCAGCAGGAAATAATTCAGACCACTGACCATACATTGACACACAAAGCATGAAACCTCACTGAAAATGACACCCTTCTTTACTTTATAAAGACTTATCTCTGAATCTGAATCATTGTTGGAGGCTATAACAGTTGGCAACCACACCAAATAAATTTGCTCAAGACTTCATGGAAGATATGTTTTACATTATGGAAATTATTGTGCAGCCATTTGAAAGAGACTCTTTAACGCAGCCAGACTGAGCCAGACCTGCATCTGTTTGCTGTTTGAACATCGTGTATGCCAATTGGACAAATCCATGGCTAACAGATTACGTAAGCCACCAGCCAAGCTGTGTAAAAAACAGTTATGACATTTTAGTTGAAGTCAACAAAGCTAAATCATTTGTGTTTTTCCTTGTTCTGCACCCATACACAACACTGTCTTCTTCTATGTGCTAAATGCCAATCAATACTTTTTCAGAAGTGCTGTTTAGAGAGTCTGAAAGGCTCAAGAAATACTGTGTGTACTATACTGTACAGTATTGTGTAATGTGTAAGCGACAAGCAGCTGGGATCTGTACAACAGAACCAAATCGTCCCTGGCTGACACAGAAATATGTTTCTTAAGAACGTTTGCATGACGTAAATACTGTATAACTAAACATGGTGACACTTTATGAGGACAGGGACAAGCACTATTAGTTTCTTTTCAAAACTTTCTGCCATTGTTGTTGCTGTTTGTTCGGAGTCTGCTGCTGACCTTACTTCACATCTTACAGAAATATACTTTCACCACTGTGAACACGACAGCATGCAGGACACGTGGGGTAGCCGTCATGTGCATACAAACGCAGATTTAAAAGCAAGTATCTATATCACGAGCAAAGTGATGAAAAGCTCCTTTCAAATGTTTGAAAAGTGCC
The DNA here is from genome assembly GCA_002120245.1 of Maccullochella peelii. Lineage (NCBI taxonomy): Eukaryota > Metazoa > Chordata > Actinopteri > Centrarchiformes > Percichthyidae > Maccullochella > Maccullochella peelii. The sequence goes on along the minus strand of LKNJ01000461.1, from coordinate 97,293 downwards.
AGTTTTTGGAATTTCCTGAAACCAACAACCCACACCTGCTTTCTGCAGCCATTAGCCAGGTTCCCACAGGTGTGAAAATGCCCAGAGCTCCAAACAGTCTGCAAATTCTTTTCTCCACAATTCTCACATTACTACTTTCCCCTACTGCTTGTATGTACACATACTTGTATCAATTTCATCTGTGTTGGCAGCAATAGAGATGATGTGCTTTCAAAAATGTGACCAAAACAGGGATCAAGTTCTAAACAGCACTGCACTGATGGCAAGACACCCACTCTGTTTGTGAACTCTCACCACTGGAATTGAACACACACCAGGAAATGTGGCAACCCGATTGCTACTTGTAAAGGCAACATTTTATCTTCTGTAGCCTGTTCATTTTTCACTTGTACCAACAAATATTTTACCACTTTGTCAGTAATTCCCCTCCTCCTCACTTTGACAAGAAGCTTCTAGCTCTAACGTGAAAGGCAGCCATTTTTCTGACTAGTGAACAATGCCTGTTTGGAATTTTGGGAATTTGCTTTCTTGCCGCAAGTTAGATGAGAAGACTGATACCACTCTCATGTCTGTGGGATAAATATGAAGCTACAGCCAGCAGCTGGTTAGCTTAGCTTAGCACAAAGACTGGAAACAGGGAGAAACAGCTAGCCTGGCTCTGTTCAAAGGTAACAAAATCCACCTACAGGCACCTCTAAAGCTCACTAATTGACATGTTATATCTCGTTTGTTCTATCTGTACAAAAACCAAAGTGTAAAAACTATACGTTGTGGTTTTACAGGTGTTCGATTCTTTGTGCTAAGCTCAGCTAATCAGCTGCTGCCTCTAGCCACATATTTACCATACAGACATGAGTGGTATCAATTTTCTTATCCAACTCTCAGCAAGAAAGCAAATAATGTCGAACTACTCCTTTAAGGTTCTGCTAAATAGATCACTAAACAATTGCACTATACAACATATGCATCATTCACATCCTTTCTATTATGGTGAACTAAGGGTCTGTTAATCTTTATGGCTGATGTAACGCAGATGTATCTACTGTTACAGAGACAGACATAAGGAGAGACAAGGTTACTTAAACCACTCACAGTGCTTCAGTTTGCAGTAGTCCCAGACCAAACGGTTATTTGGATTGGTGTAACACCAGGGACCATGTTTGTCCCGGTCCGGGTTCCGGCAGTAGTTCTTCTCCAGGCCTATATGGGATTCTGTAGAGTGAGAATCCCCACTGTAAAACACACAAATACAGATTCTCATATTCCATTTGTTATTTTGCACACAGAGTATCAGAACTAACACTGGGCCATGTCTCATAAAGATTCATACACACTCTTGCACTCTAAAAACACACAAGCATGTGCATACATGGAGTCGAACACACACTGTCAAGCACGTACAGTACATACGCACTGCAAGTAACCATGTTATGACTGGAAAGTCTGACTCTGGCTTTCCTATAATGCAATGAATCCTCTGCATTCGCTGCACAGAGCCCGTAGAAAGAAATGCAGAGTTTTGTGAAGAGTGCTCATGGGAGTATGAAAGTATGTACTCTAAGCATTCAGCAGGACTCAGACCAGCAGGAGCCACATCCTCTATGGAACGATTTGGATGTGCTCCCGATTTGTAGGAATTCACATCTAATTGTGTGTCTTTTTGCAAAGTTCCACTTGGCTCTAGTAGAATTGAATGTAATCTTCTCAGATATCCAAAATATCACTGAAAAGCAATTACTAGGTAGGAGTTTGGACTTTGGACACACACACACACACACATAAAAATAATGCTAAGCGATGGGCAACAATTTGTCAAGGGGTGATGATAATTCCACTTCCCAGGAGAATGTTAAACAAGCTGTAGCTCTTAGCAGTTTTTCCTGGGATGACCCTTAACCTTGACCAGCGTAGACTCACTGACTGCAGTCTACACGAGGGAGCTGATTGGCTTTGATCTACTTTCCTCAGAAAGCACTTCCTGGGGTCAGGGGTCTGTTCTGGAACATGTCCATCTGTCTGTGCCATTTTGGCTTTTAAAATTCCTCTAAATTAAGTAATTCCAACAGCCTGACTTAAGCATGAAGCAACAGCCCTGGAGTGGTCAACCTTTCTGTCAGGATGGGTCACTTGGAGAGCCCCCCGGGGTTTCCTCTCGTCAGTTAGATGAATAATAATTGTGCCTGGTATTGACCTCTGAAGAACCCCTGATTTCCTCTTGTTGTTTGTTTTCACTGCTTAGCCATATTCATATGAAAGGGATTTTCACAAGGCAATGGGAGCTAAGTTGTCAACAAACACTCATCAACCGAGCTGAAAAGAATGTCAGCCTCTCTAGGAAATATCTCCAGTTTTCTCAGTACAGCTTAAGCTTGACTGGGTGTTTAAAGGAAGAGCAAAACAACACATTTAAATTTACAGAATAAATTACTTTGTTACCTGTTTATGTGATGTGACCAGTCTGCACAGGGAATCCCCGATCGAGTTATGGATAAAGTGCCTCGGTACGTCTCTCCATTGTTTTCATAACACTCTGAGGCAGAACAGGATGAAGTTACTTTAGACCTACATCTTGTTAAATATTTCCAGGAGTGCACAGAATTACTGAGCCAAGCTGTTTCTATAACACCTGAATGCAATCAGTAAGTGGGCATACTCAAAGAACTAGATACATGATTTGGGTGATGTCTATCTTTCTCATTGATGCAAACATAACATAATCCATCTCTTTGTGGTTTGAATCAATTTAATGTCAAGGGCCCCTGTGTAACCGGTGGTTCTCAAATGTAATAGAAACATTAAACCTTACTATGTCTGATCTTAAACAGAATCAGAAGAGGGGCTATAGTAAATAACAGACTTGCTGCAGTTTGACATATGTGGTCTTTTTACTGTAAATGTAAAGCAGAAACATGGGAAATGACAGCGAACACTATTGCCAAAGTCTGGTGTTTTTGTTCTTCCATGAAATGGAATTCATTGGGCAGCATGCTGCCAAGTGGCCCAGTCCTACGGGAGCAATATAGAAAGTGTCTGTGTAACTCCACTTTGTAAAAACATGACATGGCTTTCAAAGCATTTGTAATTCTGTATTTCAATCACATTATTCAAGAAACAACATGGAAATTTCTCAGTAATTTACAATATATTTGCCATTCTTTTGAAGTTTGGTGCTTAAAAAACACTCTGATAGTCTTAAAGAAATAGTTTGACATTTTGGGAGATACGCTTATTCGCTTTCTTGCTGAGAGCTACATGAGAAAATCGCTACCACTCTCACATCTGTATATTTACAGTACAGATATGAGAGTGGTATCAGTCTTCTCATCTAACCCTCAGCAAGAAAATAAATAAGCGTATTTCCCAAAATGTTCAATTGTTCTTTTAAAATTGAAGTTGTACAGTAATTTACCTATTTTTTGTGTGGCCTCAGCATCACACCTGGGGATGTGGGTGCAGTTGGCTATCCTCTGATTAGGGTCTGTAGTGAAGCACCATGGATAATCTGCACCATCAGGGTTACGGCAGTAGTTCTCTCTGAGGTCTCTATAACACATACACATACTACAATTTAAATGATGGTGCTGATGACTGCATTATTTACAGCAAAGCTATAATTAGTTTCACTTTCATCACTTTTCCTTTGGCATTTCGACCTCTTTGACACAGCCGAAAGAATTGAATCCAAGCTGTCAGGGGCCATGAAACAAACACTACTCACTTGCATTTGAAGTTCTGAGGAAGAAAGGAGTGGTTATGGGGAAACTGGGAGTCCCAGCGCTGACATGTCACACCCTCTGGAGTGACATTCATTGTGCCTTGGTAAACTGTGCCCTTTCCCTGGACACAGGATGTTGTTACATTGACATCTGTGTCCTCACTTGAGTCAGAGTCTGGCAAAGAAAGAAAAAAGACATAGAAATTGTTATTGTGAGTGTTGTAAGCATGAGAAAGAAGGCACAGGAAAAAATTGCTAAAGAGAGTGAAACGCAGAAATTGAAGGCAGGACGGAGGGAGGGAGAGAAAGGAGGGAAATATTAATCCCCAGAAGAATGTGTCATGTTTAACCTAGAGACAGATGATCAAAAACAGTAGCACTCCCCCCTTGTCTGTGATTGGAAACTTTCTGTGTATTCATAACACTGGTGCCCCACATTCTTACACGTAGGGACATCCACAACAATATGCAGTTATTTAACTTGCTGACAGCACACAATGTTGCAGGTTGTTGTAAGAAAAACCTGGAGCCTGATCATATTTATGAATACATCTTTGCCTCAACATTAAATATTAAATTTCTATTTCTGGTGAACTTGTTTATTGCAGCCCAACCAAAGATATCACATCCAACCCGGTCTGGCCGGGGCAACTTTATCCACCGGAAAACTATTCCAAACATCTTCAGATGGAATTCTGCTTTTCAGCAGTGCAGGGATTGCAGTACACAGGGAGCAACTGCTCCCCTCAGGATTTCTGTCTCTGTTTCTTTAGCCTTTGACAAATGAGATGGGAGAAGATGGAGGAGGAAAGGGAATGTTTTGAAGCAGAAATGAGAAGGAGGATGGAAAAGAGGGATTCTTTGACTTGATGTAATGCATGCCAGTGTCTGTGTGCACTGTGTAGTACAGGTCAGTGGTTTATATCTTTCTGAGGGCAGGCATTGAGGGATGCACACATCTGGACAAATGCAGATCCTCCGCCCTCGCCGTAAATCATAACATGTACTGTAAAGTACATGTGTGTATGCGTCTGACAGAGACAAAGAAAGATGCTCTGTGTGTTTGTGGGTGCACATGTGGGAATATTTCATTGTGCTTTCAAAAAGAAAACATGAGCAAATTCTCCAATGGTGTAACCTCTTTTTGGTGTCCATTCTTTTTATTTTCCCTCTGTCTTTTGTATTAGTTATGAAGGCAAAAGTTATCTAAACTACAACTCTGTCAGACTATGCCAAATGTGATATGACTCAAGTGAAGTTATATTGTTTATCCCCCCAACATTTACGTCTAAAAAATGTTTAGGTACAGTACCATATCAAATACATTAGGGCTGCAACTAGTGAATATTTCCATTATTGATTCATCTGTAGATTATTTATACGATTAACCAAGTATTTGTTTAGAGTAAAATATGTCTGAAAATAGTGAAAAATGCCCATCACAATTTCTTTTTGACATCTTCACATTTTTTGTTTTGTTAGTCCATGATCCAAAGATATTCAATTTGTAGTGAAATAAAAGGGAGAAAAGCCTCAACTCCTCAAATTTGAGAGGCTGAAACCAGAGAAAGTTTGGCATTTTATCTTGATAAATAACTTTAGGTTACTTTGCGTAACCTCAATTCTCTGAGTAGCACGAGTGATATGTCAGATATGCCCCTGGCATATTCACAGAAGCACTTATACCATTATGCCAGCCCTGAGAGGCACACAGTCATGATGTCAGCATCAGTACCCTCAGCCTTTATATATGACTGACGCAGCAATGCTCGTAATTCAAAAAGAACTGAAACGATTGTTCATTAGGTTAAATTCATTTTCTGACAATTGATTAATGGACCATTCCTTTCAGCACTAATATAAAGATTGGTGACAAAATAAGGCTAAATCAATATAAAGTTTCTTAGTAAGGTGTTCACAAGCCTATCACAAGCCACCAGAACAGCTTCAGTGCATCTTGACATGGATTCTACAAGTCTCTGAAACCCTACTGGAGAGATGAACGCCATTCTTCCAAAAGATATTCTCTCATTCAGTGTTTTAATGATGGTAGTAGAGAGTGTTAGTCCAAAATCTCCCATTGGTTGTATTGAGATCTGGTGACCACTTTTCCTTTAATTTGTCACTTGTTTGTACATATCATGATTTTCATACCACTAAAACAACTATTAGACCTTCCGATGGCCATGTGACGCATCTTTGTATAGTCTATATATGTATAGCCTCTATTGTAACACTCCATTTTACAGCCCCTTGTCATCTGTGAGTGGTCTCAATAAAAACACTTCTGGTTCTCTGAAGTCTGTCTTTACAAACAACCTATTTACTCTTCCTTGTTGAGGTAGAAGGATTTGAAGCCAACCACCACATGAAACACTCAGCCGGGTAAACAAAAGTCTTATGAGACTCAGCAGGGGAGAAGAGGGGCTTTTTTCTTCAGCTCACTGCAACTACTCCAAAGCCACCAAAGTCCTGTATGTCACAAATCCCCTGGCGCCCTCAAACCACTAGCTGGTAGTACCCAACCGCAGTCTGTCTGTCCAAAAACCAAGCAAGGGATCCTCAACACTATGTCCACTTTTGAATCTTATAATGGATTCCTACTGCGTGATACATATAGTTATATGGTTTTAAGGGTACTCGACGTTGAGAAAAACTAGAAACAGTCATAAATCAGAGTTAAACAATAATTTGGTCTTCAGTTGATTTGTTGAAGGCTTTGTCCACAAAACCCAAAAGCCTCAGATTAGGAGTTTATACAGTACTTGGGTCCTTACCACACACAGTGATGTTGCAGTACTCCCACTGAGTTTTGGGATCCACGGTGTAGCACCAGGGACGAAGACGATTATCTGGGTTACGACAGTAGTTGTCCTTTAAATCTTTGTTCCGATACCTGAGAGAGGAGACAGAGAGGATACAGGAAGGAAAGAAAATAGGAGGGAGATAAATAAGTCATAACAACTGGTGAGGTCTACCTCTCCTGAGTATTAGCGTAATTTCTTTAAGCATCTGTCATGGGTGTGTGCAGCATTGTCCGTGAGAAAGGTTAGTATGTGATTATCAGCTTTAGCAGCTTACTTTTTGGGCTGGAAGTGGTGTTTGTGAGGCCTTGCTGAGTCCCATCTTTGGCACTCTTTGCCACTCTCTGTATGGTCCATTTTGCCCCGGTAATCTTCCCCATTACATGTCATACAGACTTCTGTCAACAAAGAAAACAACATTTATCAAAAATGTCTTTTCTCTACTAATGAATGCAAACATGACTTATGCCTTCAAGAGGGAAATAAACTACAATAAACATTGATTAAATGTTAGAACACCTCTGGAAAAGGTACATGACAGCTTCTTTCTAATGTGAATCTAAGCTATTTTGGCCAAATCTTATTGTCCAGTGATGACATTTGGGAAGGTCTTACCCTCTGAACACTGTGGTATGCCACACTCCTCAGCTCGTACGTTGGGGTCTGTGGTGTAGCACCATGGACCACCAGGATCGTTGTTGGGATTCCGACAGAAGTTCTCCCTCAGGTCTTGTGTTGGGTACCTATCAGGATAAAACCTACATGGGAGTAGACAGACATTATTGAAAGTGTTAACTGATACTGTAAGCTGTATAAATAAATTTCAGGGAGTACTTGCAAACTTGGCTGCTCCAGTGGTATATACAGTATCGTACCTGCCTGCTAGTGCTCTCAGTAACAAGCCAAACAAATTCAAAAGGCATTTATATTAAGATGTAAGCTTCATTCTGAGAAATGCTAGTGTCTACAGTGTGACTGGGTTACATTTTAATTCCTGGAATGACAGATCTAGACCTTATTAAGTAAGTCATCAATACGTTTCTTCTCTTCAGGTTTGCACCTTTTGCATGATCGCCTTACTGATTCCTACCATATCCCAGCTCCCTCATGTGTGAAGCAGCCAGACTCTGTTACAGCACAGTAACCACCAACAGCACAGAACAATGCTACGAACCACTTGGAGCAGCCCAAGCAGGTCTTTTGCTGGCAGCCTTTGAACACGTTTAAACCTAATCCCTCTCGGTCAACGGCTACATCACGTCAGTGTGAACAAGTGACAGTAAGACTGTAAGAAAAAGAACCTGGCTAGTCCAAACATATGGGAAGTAACAATGGGGAGCTGCATGGGATCCCCGTACTGAATGGACAGTGTATGAAATTTGTCTTCTGTCAGGGCAGGATGATGAAAAGCTGGCATGTCAGCAGCCCCTGATCCATGCCGACCACATTCCCCCCTCCCACCCAGGGAGACAGAGAGGGAAAGGGAAGACAGGAGAAAAAGTTGTGGAGAAGAAGGGTGAAAAGAAACAAGTGAAGTTACTGACTTAAGTGCTTAAAAAAGAAAAAGTGAGCATAATGGAGTGAGCAAAAGGTGGGAGCTCAGTGTTTAATTGATGATGTAAAAAGAAATAACATGTGCAGGAAAAGAAAAAAGAAAAAAGAAAAGCAAAAAGAACCAGTCCACCCTCCCTTCAGCAGCTTGTCTGAACACTCTACCCCAGACAATGACTCTTTTCTTGGGGGAGTCTGCTCTGCTCTCCCCTCTGTGCCCTGGGGCTTACACAAGGCTTCTACACTAATACACAGCATCATTCAACCCAGAACCAGAAGAAATCTCAGGCATCTAACTTAGCCAAAAAGAGAGAAAGGAGGGGAAGGTCCTAAGCTACAGATCATAGTAGGAGAAAAAACAGGGATAAGACTAACGGAAAAAATTCACTTATGCATGTAACTAAGACAAAACACTTGTTCCCCTTTGCAGCAGTTTGCCAAGTGACAAACCTCACATCTGTTGTGTGTAACTCACAAGCTCAATATATTTCTATCATAATACAGTATCCTTAATTTATTTAAATGGAATTACAAGGTTCCTCACTTTACAAAAAACTTGCATCTGGTAAGAGTCCGCACCATGGGAGCAAGTTTGCCATCATGATGCGCTAACAGATGGCGGCCAGTTATTCATCTCCTTGCCAAAGTCTGTTCCCATCGGAACGCAGGCAGACACTATGCACACATGCTTCGCTCTCTGGGCCAGCTAAAAATATTTGGATATCACTAAAGATGAAATCTAGACCTGAAGTAAGTGCTGCAAAATGTCTAGCAACATGCACCTGGTGATGATGGAACAAACATGGCCATGCTTCAGTGCTACAGCATCCAAAGGAATAAAGGATTCAAAGATTAAAGCAAGCAAATTTTGGGAAATACGCTAATTCACTTTCTTGCCAAGAGTTAGATGAGAAGATCAATTGCACTCTCATTTTTGTATGTTAAATATGAAGCTACAGCCAGGAGACAGTTAGCTTAGCTTCGCTTAGCTTAGGTCAGCTCAGCGTAAAGACTGGAAACTGCTAGCCTGTCCAAAGGTAACAAAATCTGCCTACCTGCTCACTAATTGACAAGTTACCATCGGACAAGCCACGCTAGCTGTTTCCCCTGGTTCCAGTCTTTCTGTTAAGCTAAGCTAACTGGCTGTTGGTGGAAGCTTCACCATGGTATCTTCTCATCTAACTCTCGGCAACAAGGTGCAGGGGTGTGTTTCTGTATCTCCCAGTGGAAATGTGTAGAAAAATAAAAGAATGCCCCTTTGCAAATAAATAAATTATTGCCATGTATTATCATCTATTATTATTAATTTCATTCTCCACGCTTGGCTGGGCATCAATACAAACTTCTTTCAGAGCCTTGGTTCAAACACTAAATATAGACAACAGGTGGAAGTCCCATTCCTGGAAGGGAACCTCCTGAGGTATCACCCCTGCCCCACGGTGATCGCTCAAGCATGAAAATAATAGTTACCTGAAACTCAAATGGTGCGTGGTTCATTATGGCGGTAATTCTCACACAGCGGGACAGTCCTATGTTAGGTAACCCCACAGTGGCACTAAATCTCCCTTAAGTAAAGCTCCCTTTGACCCTTTGAAAGTTAAAAGTTGCTGACAAGCCAGGGCGATGTTGTTGCACGTTACATTTGCCATCTGGGAGGGGGACTGGAACCTTGTGTCAAATAAACAATGACAAAGTATTCCTAATGTGAAGAGCTGCTTCTGGAAAGAGAATGGAGGCAGAGAGGAGAGGAGAGGAGAGGAGAGGATCGGGACCAACACTGCAATGTGTTTTAATTGTGGGGGATCACTGAACTTGTATATTCTCTCAGTATGTCTGTGACTTTGTGAGCTCAGCTGGACAACAGACACAACATGACTTCAGTCTATAAATTTTTGCGCTTTCTTTCTTTCTTTCTTTCTTTTTTTCATTCTACTTCTCTTCAGTCTATTTTTCACTCTACACTTCTTTGAACTCCTATTATTCTGTCTCTCAAACCCCCCTCCCTGCTGCAGTTAAAATATCTTGTAACTAATGAGCCCCACTAATGAGATGCTGGCACAGAACCATCGTCACTAATTCACTGTTTGTAGCAGAGTGAAAACATCTTTGGGATACACCTGATGGCCTATAGTGCAGCAGAAAAACAGCCTCATAGGAGAGGACATCCCTGCATGTGTTGAAAGAAATCTGACTTATCTCTGGCTAAACCTTCACCCATTTCCGAGCCTCCACCTTCCCTTAACCCCTAAGGTGCAAGGAGATGATCTGAACATCAATAAATCAGCTGCTGAGGCCTGTTCAATATCAGAAACAGAGAAACAGAGAAGGAGCATCCAGGAAGGTGGTGGAAGCTTAAAGATTAGAGAAATGGGCTTTGAAGGCTGCTGGTTAAAATCTACAGCAATCTGGCGAGGGGAAGTGAATGATTAACACCTTCAAACTCCTTAAAAAGTGTCACGCTAGCAAGGCACTGTACCCTCAAGGTGACATGTGAATGCTTGTAACCATTCCTCCTCTCATGAATAGCCCCTATTCCCACAAAAAGATACTTTTTGTTGACTTTCTTGGTTAAGAAAGAGAGGACTTACGTGTGTTCATTGATGTTATTATCTGCCCAAGCTTGGCAAGTGATGTTTGACTTTGTCCAAGACCTCCTCCCTCTGTAGTTGTCCTTGGTGCCGATGATACATTCCCTTACATAATCTAAGCAGGAGCAAAGACATAAAAAGCATCTGAAAACATCCATTCATGTTCTCACTTTGATACAAGCTGTCCCTGTGTACTCTTTGTGTGCCAATTTATACAGCGTTAAGTCAATTAAAAGTTGATTTGCATTTGCTGCCTTGACCACCTGGAATATATTTTCCCATGTATGGTCAATAAGACGTTTTACAGTGAGCGTTTTAGTATGTCCCAGCTTGTGTGTTATTCGCAAAACAGACAACTCCCTGAAGTTCATTAAATGTCACCGGGGGGTGGGGAGGTGGGGGTTTCCGTACATTTGCAATAAATTCTAAAGTGCTAGATTCCACAGCGTTCAGTGCAAAAAAACCTTTGCGTTCCAACTGTAAACAATTCATTTTTTTGTTTACACTCCACTTAAGTCTGCTAGATGTTTATGCATGCGACTCTCCCCACTGGAGTGATTAAACAGCAGGGGGGTGAGGGGGGTTGGTTGCTTTTATTGTGTCTGCCAGAAAAACCAAAGACCATAAAAACCGGGGAGCCGACGCAAGAAGCACAACTTGCAATCACCAACAAACAATTTGCCTGCGTAAATCCCTCTCTGCACCTGAACGTTCTCATGAGAAAAACACCTGAGGGCATAAAGTCAACTTTAAGGGACTAAAAATTGTAACATTTACCTTTTTTTTCATACAAAGTGAAGTTGACGTTGGCCTGCTTCTGCACACCGTGGGTGAAACGGTCATAGGGAAGCAAGTGGCATTTCCTGTTGTGCCGATGAAAGTTGAAAGCCCTGTAGGAACACACGGGAAGTAGTTGAGTGATGAAGAAATGATAAACAACCAAAATATGTAAATACTGTGTCTACACAGAAGGAGAGGAGCAGTGAGGGGAACATGGTCATGAAGAAACCATGTGCTGCATTTCAGGGAAACAGAGCAAGAAAATGTAACTCACCTGCAGTTGAAGTTTTTCTTGACCTTCTTGCACTTGCGGGCGCAGTGTTCCTGCGATTGGCTGTTTCGTACCAAAGAAGAATGAGGACACTCTGTGCAAACCAGCATGTGACTCTCCGTCTTCTCATACTTCTGTAATGACTGATGAGTCCTTCTACAAAAACCTGCAAGAACACGAGGACACAACATGAGAACACCTATCTGCATGTTTTGGCACAGCCATTAGATTCGCTGTTAGGTTGGAAGGAGATGGACCTGCTAATGCCAGGTTCATCTCATTTGGGAGTTAGTGTCTGTTTCTGACTTCACACGAACATCCTATTCAGCATGACTGGGGAATTTTTCTGAAAGCTCCAAGTTATCCGACTTGGTGCTTAATGACACGTAATTGGCAACAACAGTGCAGGCAAACAAATATGGCTGATCACATCAGCCAAAACATCGCACTATAACCCAAGTTTTATGGATATAGTGCTATATTGTCAATGTAAAGTATTTTTAACACTTTACATGAAACTTTTCAATCATACAACTTCCTAAGTTGTCCAATGACGTGAAGGCTTGCAAGTATTAAACACTGGTTTCTTCCCGATTTATACTGTTCATCTTCTATGGTGTGAACACTGCATAAGTGCTGCTACAAGGATAGAGTTAGTCAGTGGCCAGATCTGTGGAGACTGCTTGTTTGAAAAGTGAAGGTGGCATTGCTCTCTAAAGAGACCAGCATTCAAGTTCTCAGTCCACCCAGAGGACAGTTTTGAGTCATCATCTGTCTCCCTTATGCTTATGCTTTCTAATTAATCTGCCAAGGGTTGCTTGATTACTTACTTTGCCATTTACTTTTTTTCTCACAGAATATCACTTTCTTCTGTAGAGTTATTTAATAGCATGTGGTTAAGAATAACAGAAAAAAACCCTATTTGCCAGGTGGTTGGTGTGCATGCTGTATAGCGGTGACATAACCTGGTTTGGTTCGTGCCGAGGGCCTTTGTTGCATGTTGTACTCTCCTCTTTCTCTTTCCTTGTTTCTTGTCTGTATCTACACAGCCACCAATCAAGTAAAGGCAAAATGCAAATATACATATATATATACTGTATATATATACAGACATATACATATATACACATATATATACAGACATATACATATATACACATATATATATATACACACACATATATACATATACACACACACACACACACACATATATATACATACACATATATACATACATATACATACATACACATATATACATATATACATACATATATATACACATACATACACATACACACACACACACGTATATATACATACATATATACATATATATATTTATACATACACATATACACACATATATTCCACAAAACCATGTGGGATTATTTTGTTTTCTCTTCATTGACAAGGCATCAAACATTACTCCAATACTGGGAGTCATGGCCAGACACTTCACTGCTGCTGTCGAGGCGCTGGGAATGAAGAGGAACTTGTCAAATTGATGAGAGTATTTCCTGGAGTTTTCTCCTGGTGGTTTGACTATTAGAACAACAGGAAGCATGAACACTGGTTTCAGGGTCTTGGCATGGTGGAAGTGGAGCAAAAACAAAATTATTTCAATGTCATACATTGAACTTGGTGGCCAGCTGTCAATGAACGCATCCATGATAGCATCTGCACTGCTGAATCACAATGAGACATTGTTGTGCAAGTCCCGAATCCCTCAAAACTCTGCTGTTCTGCAGCTCTTGAGAGAACCTTTTGTCAGATCGTGCTTCAGCTGTGCTGGCCAACCCAACGTAGAAGACTAGTTTATGTGCCAGAAAAGCAAGTATGAAGTGTGTCCAAGATCAAAGCCCAGTTTATAATGCCCCCCAGCACTCCTGCTTCAAACCAAGGTAGCTGCCTGAGAAATGCAGGGTGGATGCTGAACTGTGAAGACAGCCAAGAGAACAGAATGATGTCTATCCAACAAGCTGATGTGCTCCAGCGTCTCAGTTGGAAGTTTAAATGCTGAAAGCATATCTCATAGTTTACTGCTTTGCCAAAAATCAGCTTTTTCCAACATTTCTTACTACTTTGTGGTATTTGTTATGATAAAGTTGTTGTATTTGCGCTGTTATTGTGGATACATTTAATGGATATCTTTTATTCCAACAGAAACCCATTTCAAAAACTTGCATTCACAACTCCTGAATGGTCACAAAAGATGCAGTCAGAATTACTTTTTTTCAAGGAAAGCTTTAATGTCATTCATTATTTCTACTAACTAATAAAGTTTTATAGTCTCTCAGCTTTGGCATCCAACACATACGAGAAAAAATACACTATGTGGAAAAATCTAAAACTGTCAAAGTTGGAAAAAGGACACATTATAATTCATTCTTGTTTTATTTATAGGCCTTTGTTGAGAGCCATTTCTTTCGAAGAAGTACATCAAAAGAGAATGATATCATTGCAAAGACATAGCATAATGTATATGCGATCCAAGTGGGTTCAAAAGCAGGACAAAACCATATTTTAAGTCCAAATCCTCTGCGATACAAATCATTCATTATACCTGGTGCAAAAAGTTAAGAGCCCCTCTTTCAGTAGAATGGAGCTCTACTGTAAATGCTGTTTCTGAGGGCTGCAGCGTCTTTAAACGCATTATGTGTTTAGTGACAACAGTTTTACGTTTATAATTAGGGGCAAGCAATATAAATCCCCCAGGAAAATCTAATGCTACTGAGTTACAACTACATGTTCCTGTGCCAAGATCCGACATAAGACGTTGTGTGTGTACTTAGGATATTGTAAACTGTGGAGTGTTTAGAAGCTCCTCGTGGTTGAAAATGGTTTTTGGGGAGAACGTGTTATTAATGTTTGGGCTCCACTGGACCACATCTGGCACTCATCACAGTGTTGTTCCAGCCCTGATGTCTGGCCAGACTGCTCAATTAGATTTCACTTAGTCTCTTCCTTTCCTCGCAGTCAGTCGCCTGCTATCTCCAAATCCCAAACATTTGCTGAAGTCGTAGAGAGAAAAGCTGAATGACCAACACTCTGACCTTCCTCAGAAACTTCCACTTAGGTGCCCTTGAGCAAAGAACTTGAGCTGGTTAAGTATTTTAGTCAAGCTTTCCTGCAAAATAAGCTGTCAAAAATGCAACATCGATAATCACACAATGTATAATTTTTAAGGCAGTGTTGAGGAGAAACTATATTATATGAACAACAGGAAAGTAGCAGGTTAAAGGTGTACCTCTGTCTGGGAATTAAGCAGACATTACATCTGCTTCAGAGAGTGCAAAATGTGGAGCTGTGCTCAGCAGCCAGATGTTACCCCCCCCACACACACACACACCCCTCTCTCTCCCTCATACACACACACCCCCTTTCTATCTCTCTACCGGGGCAAACGCACGAACACCATAGTCCGGGCACGCATTTTACTTTCCCCAACTCCAGGGCGGTCAGAGGTCAGGGTCGGCACCCCTGGAGGTGGTAACTATGGATTCAGTGCTTTACTCAGTGACATGTCAGCGGGGCGGATGTAAACCGGGACAGTCTCTGTAACCACCAAATAACTCGCGCTTCATAAAGGAGCGGCACGGAGCTCGTCTGGGATGTGTTTAAATGACTGGTGGTCGTGTGAGCGCACCGGGCTGTGCAGCAACATTGCAAGCAGACATGCACTGCATCTTCTTAATAGCTGGCGTCGGTCCAACAAATGCACGAGTGTCTATTACTGAAATCACCATGACCTATATAAAAAGTTTAATGGCAAAGCAGATGCACTTCAAACCAAGCGCTTTGGCACGGATTTCTACCTTTAGGCAGCTGGAATGGCACGGTGCGCGTCCTCATTGTGGAGGAGGACACTTTCTAATGATCAAATATTACTGCACAAAACAAATTAAATTGGTCTTTAGATCCATTTGCTTACTGGCGATTAGAGCCAATGGTAAACTGAAATAATGGGACATCCTGGGGGGATCAATGGGTTATTATAAGGAGGAGCAGTTTGATGAACTGCTCAATTATTTCATTCAAACGTTCATTGTTGGCCTATAAAACAGTTATTAAACGTTTGGTGTGCTGTGTGACTGTCCCTGAGCTTCAAAAATAGCCCCAAGTGAGTTTATTTAACAAATCTCAACGAATTACCACAGTAATTAACGAAAGAGTTTCCGTTTCAACAATGCAAGACAGGGCTTGTGATCAAGATGATTCAACGTTACTCAACACCGTAATTAAAAAACGATTATAAATACAGAACAAAGTGTACATTATTAAAGTAGGCTGATTTAAGAAGAATTGAGAAATGGTAGAGTAGTTCTTTTTTTGCCCACTTTTCTGAGTTGTTTCACTTTGTTTTTTTATTCTTCAATGTAATTTCTTGACTTTCTCTTACGTCTATTTCTCACGTACTGCATAGATAATATGCAGAAAAGAAGGAAACAAATTAGATGTTAATTTGAGACTAAAATTAACAGCAGACATTTCTCATGCAGATATTCATCATCTACTGGAAGCACAGCTCTTCATGTCTTACCTGTATCCAATATAGTGACCACAACACACACCAAAGCTTGGTAAATCCATACGTTTGTCCTCATGGTTAGGGACTTGAAAGCAGGTTATAGAATCCGGATTAATTGAGCCACAGATACGGTGGTTGTATAAAGTCCAGAGTGGCTGATGACCAGCAGAAGACTTGCCTTCCTCGCACAGATGCCACTTTTCCAAGAAGCCACTCGTCCTCGGTTCAACCCCCCTTTACTTGAGTTTGTGCTCCTCTCTATCAGCGTCTCTCCACACCAGTGTCAAGTCATCTAAAATAAATAGTGCAGCATCCGGTTGTTATTTTCAAAATAAAATCGGATGTGACTCACATCCCTAACGCTCTCCATATCAAAGTGTGGTGATATCACTTGTGATACTGCCAACAAATATTGTCTGTGTAGCCAAACTGCTATAGACAGACTCATCTGAAAATGATTAAAACACATCAATGGGCCATCCAACATACACTTTTCTGGTGCCTTAAATACTGACTAGGGCACCAAGTGTGTATTAATCCACATCTGAAAATAATGCCCAACAAATGCACAATTAACTCTTTACTAAAAAATCTACAGTGCCCAGCTTTTTTTTAGGAAGTTACTGAGCATTTTTTGAAGTCAAAATCGAACTATTTTTGACCCACTTTTAGAGATTAACATCTTATTAAGAAAGCCAGCCTTATTTTTTAAGGGTATTGAGAGTTAATCTGTAGTAAACAAAAACAAAAATTGGTTTTACTTCATCAACAGCATTTTTAGCATATTTCTATAAGCATGCAGGCTTAAGCATGATTCCATTCATCAAACGAGCCAGAATAAGCTAACAGTGATAGAATAATGGTTTAGTTGTTCTGTACAAAACCTAATTTGGGCAGTTTTAAAATGAAACTTTGGTGATTTGCTTTTATTTTGAAAGTAACATTTCTCATTTACTGGTCATACTGTCTTTCGGGCTAAATTAACTGGTTAGGAAATCACTTTATTATAGTGTAGCCCTAACATATCAGTCTATTGATAGGCACACATGGAACCACTTTCAAATAAGGCATGTACAAATGGTTGTAAAGGGTTTATAAGTTGCAACTAATGGCTCAATTTACCGTTAACAAATAATTTATAGATCATTTTAAAGTCATTAATAAGCACACCTTGTAGGTTGCCAGGTTTTGAAAAATCTCTCTGGCTGGTGTTTATCCTATTGTGTTATCTTTTTAGCTCTTTAGTTCACCAGACAGACCAGTCCAATGGACTGTTTGACCTTTGAACTTTTGATGAAGGGCGAGAGCTGGCTCAAAATCCATTTAACAACTTATTAACATTTATAATTAAATAATTGATAGTTGTTGTAAAACCCCTTTTATTATTATCGTATTAACATTAATTGTTACAAACATTACAGCTAACTTTTGCTGTTGACTTATTAGCAAGTGAGAAACCTGTGACCCTTACTATTAATTATCTATTTACATTTATAACCATATGCTTGATGGCTCATTAGCAAGTGAGACACTTGTTACCCTTTACTAATGACTTTATTAATGACTTGACTTTTAATGACTCCCCAGCCAGACAGATTTTCAAACATGTCATCAAACAGGATCTTTTTGACAAGACCTTCTTTCTGTCTCTCCTCACTCGCCTCACTTTGGCTCCACTGAAAAGGCAGATGGGATTCTTTACATGGTGCGCCAAAGAGCACTTGGCACAAAGTAGTGATTGCATCCTCAAAGGATTAGCCAGTTGCAAAATGCCTAATACAGTACATACAAAACAAGCAGAAAAGAGCCTACTGAAGTGACCTTAAGCAAGACATTGAAACTGCACTAAATCCTGTTGACAGTGAACTCCAACTAGACCCACTGACACGAAGAAGCTCTGGGTTGTGACAGTGCTTCATTCATCCGAACATTTTGAACTTTAAGGTTTATGCATGTCAGGACAAAATCTGAATATTCTCAGTCTGTGTCATAACTTCTATGATTAGTGTGCTGAATAATGTGACAAACCTGCAGACTCAACTGCACAAACCCGATTTAGTGACTCACTGCTATGCCACGTCATGAGACAGCATCTTTTTTTCTCACACAGGGTCAGCTGTTCTAATGAAAGTCACATCATCATAAAAAGATGAAAAATATCTATCAGGGACTGAGGGAATATTTGTCCTGCTGTTCAAACAATCCCCACGAGAGAAAGAGGTATGGGGGAAAACACAGTGCCAAGAGTCTATTCATGGCTTACTCCAATGGCACTTTTGAGACTGACCTTGTACAGCCCCCATAAAGAACTAATGTTTATATTATATAAGGATACTATTAGATAGTGCACACTACACCGTGCGACTTTATAATATCCTATATCCTTATTATAGAAATATTACATTGATTAATAGTTTAAAAGAACCATAAAAGTACAATAAGGTCACTATAAAGACAACATTGAGCACCACAGAAACAGTATAAATCCCTATAGGGACATTATAAGACATGAAGTGTGTGTTACTGTGTGTGTTTAGGTGGGGCAGCTGGAAGTGATCCTATTTAGGTACCAGCGTACCGGACTTTTGTTGGGCCCTAACCCTTACTTGACAGGAAATCCACACTTCAGCCGTTAACGGGCAGCGGGCTTAAAGCCCTCCAGAGAGAGCAGCAGGGGAAGAAATGGTTTGAGGCAAACGCCAGACGCCCGGCCCTCCCTCATTAAGACGCGTGCAGGTCATTTAATTTTTCTTTGGTCCCTTTTCCTCCCTTTGGTCTGTGTGTGTTTGTGTGCGCGCAGGAAAGTATCAGCAGGTGTAGAGGTGTGTGTGTGTGCTCAGGAGGAAACAGCGGCTCTGGGCCTTGGCAACAGGCACGGAGGTGCACTGTGCACCATACACACATCGCACCCGTAACGTCAATCAGTGTCAGTGCAAAGAAGAAATCCAGACGCTCAGAAAATCTGTCTTGGAGCAAATTTTTGCAGATTGGTACCTTTTGAACTACAGCTAGCCCTGTCCCATGTGCTTCACAAGCCTCAGGTAAATAAGTTAAGTTTGACAGCTGATTATGCATCGAGGGAGAAGATGTTGGAACTAGGAGTGCTCTTTCATAACAGACCAAAGCAATGGGAGTATTAACTTCCACGATTTATTTTTTCACTCAAAGCCCTGGGCCTATCGCTGAGGATTCCAAAATGTCAGTCATTCTGCGGCATTGTTAATTAGAGCATGGGAAGTTTGGTAGCGCTATGATTTACAAGACTGATGCAACTTTATTTAAACACTAGCTTAAGATCTAATCAGTGTAGCTGACATACGTTTCACAACTGCCAGGAACAATATGATCTAGTCAGATAGCAAAGTAATTCCCAGATGATTTGTGATCACCCTTAACAAAGTCCAGCAGTCTTCTGTCATCACAGGGTTCATGATTGTATCCTTGCTTTGTTTCTGATGAGTAATCCCACTGTTTCTGCATTTTCCAAGTGTATACTAGGGGATGATTGGGCCTACAACACAGAGAGTTGTAAAAATAGTAAAAGTTGTGTCGTAATGACAGAGAATAAACAAATTAAAATCAGGATTGGACTGGGATCGTTTTTGGCATCTTTTGCAGTTTGTTGTAGTTTCCGTTCACTTACACATAAAAGCTCCTTTCACTGACGGAGATAAATAGATTGAAATTTTAAAAATATGTATTTTGTTGGTGGGGGCTTGTGGAAAGTGTGCCTATTACATACTCTCCAAACAGTAAGTATGGGTATGGCTCATTTCTCCACAAAAATAAAAACTTCAAAAAATTAAAAATTCAACACATAATGACTTTAAAGGTTATATTTTTGTGTTTAATATTCAGTCTCTTCGCTTTCTCTGCTTTCTTCTCATGCCCACATAAACACACACCTATTTCATGGCCTGCTCAGCCACGTAAAGAGGTGTGGACAGGGGAAGTGAGGAGGCGGAGGAGGGTGATCCAGAGAGATGGGTAGTGCTCACCATCAGGGAGAGCTGGGAGGTTTTTGACATTGTCAGCTCTCAAGGCCAGAACCTGTCAGCACTCACAAAACGCAGCCTCATTTGACTCTTTTTCTGACTTGCTCCTTACAGCGCTATGCCAACACGTGTAATTCTAAGATAAACTTGTCTTACCGACATTAAAAGCAGTTAGTAGAATGTAGTTCAAAGGGCCAAAACCACAATTTTCAACAGCCAATGCATGAAAGTACAGTGTGTCCCTACAATGTTAAAGTTCTTTGAGGGAATGAAAAGTCCAGTGCACACATGGTCAGATCATGTACATATTTAGTAATACAATTTTGAGTTGCATTCTTTTTGGGACAATGCTTATCTCCAATGCCTCGGTGCTTATATTTCAATCTCTTCTGCTGAGATTGTAAAAGTTTTTATGGATTTTACCTGGACTCACCTTATCAGGGTCCAGGTGTCCATGCCTTGACCTGGGGCATTATCATTAACAGCACTGACCATCCTACATGCTGGATTTTAATGCTTTCTCTCTAATTGCTTTACACCCCAGCTGCCCAACAAACATTCCCTCTGTTCCCACTTCCCTCCATTCCTACACATGAAGGAGGCTAATCACCGGTGTGATCTCCCCCTTTTCACCTCTGACCCCCCCGACACTAGAATAACAACCTCCATACCAGCCCCCCAACCCCTCAACGCTTCCCCCCCAATTAGGAGGGTGCTTTTCTCCTTGCAGATGACAGATGAGGGGTCAGAGGGTTGTCAGACCCCCTTGCTAGTTTCTCCCTGTGCCCACAGAGGGATGAAACAGAAGGACGTCCTTGCCTTGGGGAGTGACGAGGGAAAAGGTTTAGAGATGGAAGCTGCATTGACATAGATAGATGACTGTCTGAGAACTGGGCACAGGAGCACAAAAAGTGGGGAAGTTGGGGTGGGAAGCAGATGGGAAATTAGAGCTGTTGGATGGAGTTAAGGAGGAAAAAGGAAAAGCTGAAAGTTGAGACTGAAAAGGGAAAAATTAGACAAAAGAAAGAGTAAGAACAACTGCTGTAGCAAGACTGAAACATTGTAACATAAAGTAAATAGAATCAGAGGTCAAACAATCAAAATACAGTCAAAGATAGTGAGTGGGTTGAAGGATTGAATGACAGAAGTAAGAACAAATGAAACAGAGAACAGGAGAGGAAGAAGACAGAGAGATAAGGCAGCGCTCGCTGCAAGCCTTTTTCCTCCGCTGCAATAAAAGCAGAGCTGCAGTCCAATGAATCAAGGCGTTGGGGGCTTTACTCTCTCTGTTGTGTGTTATGTCCACTGCTAATGGCCAGCAGATGTGGAGGTATTTCAGTGTGGCTTTGGAAAACATTCCCGCACATAAATCCAATTAGGTCGGACCCTGCACACGAGCTAGCTAGTGAGCAGACGAGCATGCTCACGACCGCCCAAACGCTGCACAGACACAGTTGACTTAAATAATCAGATTTCTCACAGCAGGTAGAGGAAGATGTAGACTTAGTAATGGTTAAAGACTTTCTAAGCTTAAGTAAACCAATGTTTTAAGTCAGGATTTTGACTATTTGGGTTTGTCTGATTTTGATGTTGTGGTGGGTGATTACCTTTGACATATCAGTGTTTGCTGTCAGGGTTTTCTTTATACAGGTGGTTTAAAAAACACAGTTATACTAGAGAGAGAAGATCCAGCCAAAGTTGTATCATCAGTTTGAAATGCTCCTTTTCCCCAGATCACCTGCCATGGGATCAAATATTGCAGATTAAATCACCATGAACTCTGTGCCAAGTTAATATACCTTGAGGCAGCAAAACTTCCGCATAATCATGTTTCTTCTGGGAGTCGTTCTACAAAAAAACGTCACCCTCCCAAAGTCAGTTATTTGTTCCTGATAGTACAAAGCCTTGTTTGAATGAGAGACTGGTAGCCAGATGACCTCTGGCTTATATCTGTGATTCCAAAAAGGATTTCATTTTATGGGGTGAGGTAAATGACCTGTAAGTCATCAGTATTCAACACATTAATGAATTAAATCATGCAAGAGATGTATGTAATGTCTAATGATAAATGTTTGTCATTAAGTCCTTACATTGCAAAACTGGCTCGCATATTCGCTTTGTTCATTGTGGTCTGGCAAGTATAGCTGCATGGGACAGGCATCATTTCAGGTAGTCACTTAGCCATCAGCATATTGCCTGTTTGAATTGGCAGTTTGCTCAGCCTTGCCCCCTTAGTTACTGTTGCTACACATGTCAAGCTTGACATTGTATCACATTACACTTTACAATCATAACGTCAGCAGATTTAGCACTCAAAATTAATACTGTCATTATTTCTTGCCCACGGCCATGGATTTTGTATGTTGAAATGACGACTGTCGCTAGCAGATTTTATCAGCTGTATCTAGCTAGTATAAGCTGATTCTTTTCGACACACCTGTCCATCAGAACTTTGATACAAGACAGCAGAAGAACTTTTGTCGCACGCAAGGCCTGCAAATAAAAAGAATGACGTGTTCTGTTTGGCATGGCGAGCTTGGCTAACATTGCTATGTCATACAGTCTACATTCTCCTCAGGATGCTTTATGTGAAATCCAGTTATTGTGCAAACACAGTGAAGGCCAGGTCATAAAAGAGAGTTGACATATTTTATCCACATTTGGGCTTGACCACAGCCAATAACTGGTAGGCCTATATTTAAAAAAGCAGCTGTAACTGACCACAGTTCACATGACCCGGACACTAACATCATCTCAGCAATTAAAACAGTACATATGATCTGACCTAGAGTCAGCGCTCAGCAGTGACTGCAGCCTACTGTGTTTGGATCATGAGCTATTGTTTCTAGTGTGGCAGCTGCTGCATGCTTGTCTGGCACCTCATTCACTGCTAACTGGCTACACGTGTGTAAAAGGACAGGTCCAGATACATTACATGTACTTTCTGCACACACACTCTGAGGTCCACATACACAGACGTAAATGCACACCTCGCCACACGCCACAGACAGGCACACATGCACACACACACACACACACACACACTCACTAATCCCCTGGCTTTAGTGGCACAGCGGGACTGTGGTGGTCTTGTGTGGCTTTATTAACTGGGGTGGGGCAGGGAGAGGTGAGATGGTAGAGCAAGGGATGGAAGGATGGAGGGAGGGGGAGAGAGAGGACAGAATAGGGGGCGGGGGGAGTCCCACCAGGTGCTAATAGATTTCCTGCAGCTTTGAAATGTTCGCTTGCGCTGGTCCCCTGGAATGGAGTCAGGTTTCATCTGTGGCAAATTACCCGGACCGAGGATTGACCTCCCTTCAACACACACCCCAGACACACGCCTGCACACCCACAGTTATGCCTACATAACACTGACATACATCCCCAGTGGTAAAATGCCTTCACAAACTCTTACTCATATACATTTTCTCTCTTTAAAGGAATAGTTGAACATTTTGGGAAATATTTGTTTTTGTTCCGAAAGATAGATGTGAGGATTGACGTCAATCTCTTGCTGAAGCTGGAATCACAACTAGCTCACCATAAAGCCCGGAAGCAGAGGGAAACAGCTAGCCTGACTCTGTCCAAAGTTAAAAAATACACCCAACAAGGTTGTACTTCTTTTGTTTAAGTCGTATAGAAAGAGAAATGGCAAGAATGGGGTTTAAGGGGTTGTTACATGCTGGAGCAATTTCTTAGCAAGCAACAGCTGGGTGTATTGACTGAGCGCAGCATCCCGAGGTCTCATCAGACTAAGGGTTGCCAGTTTTGGTACTTTCATGCTTTACAGAGACCAAAATCAAACACGTGCCAATATCTGGAAGCTCACGCTAGTCAAAAGCTGCTCAGAAGAACTGGGTGGATGGACCATAATAGCCTCCAATACATAATAATAAATATGAAGCTACGCCCAGTAGTCAATTAGCTTAGCTTAGCATAAAGACTTCAAAAAAGGGGGAAACAGCTAGCCTGGCTCTGTCCGAAGGTAACAAAATACCTACCGACACATTTAAAGCTCATTAATTAACATGGTATATATCTTGCTTGTTTAATCTGTACAAAACTCTAAGCGTAAAAATGACATGTTGTGGTTTTACAGGGGCTATGTGGCGGGCAGTTTTTTGGACAGGTGAAGTGACTTTGTGTAGTCCCTGCTTGTTGCTAGATTGTCTTTACACTCGTCTTACGTGAGTAATGTATTAATTAGTGAACTTAGAGTGTTGGTAGGTGTGTTTTGTTACCTTCGGACAAAGCCATGCTGGAGCAATTTCTTAGCAAACAATTCTTCTTTTCATTCTTTATGCTAAGCTAAGCTAATCGGCTGCTAGCTGTAGCTTCATATTTATCCTACAGACATGAATGCAAGAAAGCAAACAAAATGTCAATTTTTTCTTTAAGGTAGGTGACATGTCCTGACTACATAAGATTGACATTAACTTTCTTATCCAACTTTCAGAAATAAAGCAAAACGGCGTACATCGCAAAATGTTTAACTGTTCCTTTAACTCTCTCACCCACTTCCACTGCACTAATTATGCATTAACACACATTTGCACTTACTCAGCATCTAATTATCCCTGTGCCACACACACACACACACCCACAGGTTCACCACATGCTAACCCTTTGATAGTTGCGGTGGGAGAGGTGCTGCACTTGCCTGTTTGCATGCGTGTAATTTGTCCTGCATGTGTGTGCGTGTGTGTGGGTGGGTGGTGTGTGTTTGCACGAGTGGTCCAGACAGGAGATGAGGGTTTGTAAATGAGTCACTTTTGCTCAGAAAAGTAATGTATGTATTGTTTACAGATTTATGTTTAGGTGTAAGAATTTACAAGTTTGTTTATCTTGTGTGTGGCCGTATTTTTGTATGTATGCATATGCATGTGTGTGTGTGTGTGTGTGTGGGCTTGTAGGAATTGTGAGATGCAGCTGTAGGTTAATTTAGCCACAGTAGATGGGGCTTCGCGTGTCAGGGGGTCTTTATGAGAGTAGTGTTTCTGTGTGCGCCAGACCTTGGCGCTTAATCACGCACATCATTATTATACGTGGACGAAATGATGACTCGCTGTCCTGATCAGACACCTGGGGCTCCCAACAGAGGAAATAACTCACACTCTACCAGAGTCAAAGATGTCTGCCTGACTTTATGTCTGTGTTATGTAAATGACACTGTCTGTCTGTCTGTCTGGCAGTGTTAGTCATTGTTTGTGACTCTGAGCATGAATTTGTTTGGTCTGATGGTAAGTAAGGCAATCAGCCAATCACTCAGTTGGGCAGTTAAAAATCTGTCTGCCAGTAGAGAAGGAACAATAGTTATAGCAGGGGCCTGATGCTGACAAATCTTTGACAATGCAGTTTTGCTATTACCATTTACTCAGTTTGCATGACTGATTCATGCTGCATCACTGCTTTGTCAACATTACTCTTATCAACAAAGTAATGATCATTTCCTTTAAAGTCGGCTCATCCAAATGACCAAAAAACGCATTTTCTTACTTTACCTCTAGTGGTATCTAGCCATGTATGTAGTTTTGGTGTTATTTGTCCTGGTTTTAAGAATGGACTTTTGTTTGTGGTTTTAATACTCTTGATCTTAATTTGCAATTTGTAGGCACAGACAAGAAAACCTTAGTTATGCTGCATACTGCACTTGCCTGAAAAGGTTGGAACATGTCAATGTAGATTAGTAATTTTAGTTTTTAGTTGTGCTGAAAGATTTGTATTGTTTCAACCTAAAGTTTTTATTTGATCACTTAATGTAGTATTTTATATACTCGTATTGTTATAATGAAATCAATAAACTAACTAACAAACTAAGAAACTTCAAGAAACAGTGACCCTTGGTGTAACCACTTTCCACTGGAACTACTTATTACCAAAGTAATAGTCCCTATGAAAACTGTTCACTGTGTATTCTGTGGATTATCCAGAATAATACAGACACTGTTTCTGGAAAAACATGTTGCAGTTGCCGTTTCAACATAATTTTTTCAATAAAACCCGATATGTAAAAATGATTAGTTAAAGGTTATTTGCTTGAACTATTTCTTTGCCGGAAGCAGTGACTTCCTGGAGTCTTCGATGGTGGCCTGGCACCCATTCTGTGACTACAAGACACCACATTTACACTTTGGTGTTTGTTTGGATTAAACAGATGAAATATAAAATGTTCATTAGTGTGCTTTAGTTGTGTTAATTGGCAACAAGAAAGTGAATAAACTTATTTTCCAAAATGCTGAACTACTCCTTTAAACTCTCGAGAGACAGGTTTCCAAATGACATAATTTTTGCTGAATCAGTAAAAGTCTCTTGTAAAACTCGTGTAGTTAAATCTCCTCCATCAGTTTTCATAAGTATCTGAAATGTTTTTGTTTTTTTTACCCTTTCCTGTCTGGGCATCATTTAAAGACAAAGTTTTGACAGCTTGTTTCTTTTTCACCTTGGGTCTGTCTGCAAATCTCTGTAAGTGCTCCTCTGTTTTCTCTTCTCCTTAGCTCTCTTCTCCCCTGAGATAAGGACCACTCATATTTCCAGTCAAGGACAGCTGATGCAAAACCGTGGGTGATGTTGATGATTCAAAAACCACATCAAACCTCCGGTACTGGTCACTGCACAGGCCAATGAGGGAGGGCGTCCCACATCTGCCCTGGGTATTTTTCTGTTTTCCCGATACAGCCGGAGCCTCCACTTTAGCTTCACTTTCTCTGCAGCCAGAAAAACATAAAAGGAACATGAAAAGCCAATGCTACCAGACTGCAGCAATTACAACAAAGTGAGTGCATAAATGACCAGCAGATGAGTCACAAAGTAAATGAGCTCCCAACAGGGATCCCAAGTGGTGCACAGACAGGGGAGCAGGTGAAGGAAATTTGGAATTCAAGCTGTTTTGGAAAGACGAGGGAAAGGCTTTGACTTTGCCAAGCCAATTGTATAAACCTCCGGTGTTCAGAAAGTTTTTTTCCGAGCTTTATGAACACCGGAGTGGTTCAAGTTGCATAAGGCCATGTAAAGAATTTCTGAGAAACTGCATCACGGCAGGGTTGTTCGTACACACAAGAATTATTCTGAAGTCGATTATGCAGTAATATACACCATCAACATCACTTTCATCATGCATGCAACTTTGGTTTACATGGAAAATATACGACTCTCCTGTCTTTATTTCTGTTACTTTATCGTTTTATGATTTGACATTTTCTTTACTTCAAATTTTGAGTTGACATTCCACCTCATGTGAAGACCACAATGTCCCCTTCCTCACTGCTGTAAGTCTTACGTAATGATGCACATAAATACAGTATGCTTCAAACAAAGTGCTTGTCGCATTGTTGTAACAGCGTATGAAACCCTCTTCCCCCATACTTCTCTGATGTCAGAATTTTGGGGGTCTGTGTCTGACAATTTTGGTAACTTTATTGAACTAACAGTCTAACAAGAATGTCTACTTTAGGCAGTGATTGGCCGGGTGTGTCGAGGTGTGAGTATAGGCAGGGTTTGAAATAATCTCTCAGAGCTTTCTATTTTCTTTTTTCCAACCACTTGTTCTGTCACTTTTTGTACCAGGATATTGGCCCACCTTCAAGTGTGGCCATTTGGAACAAGTATAATCTGTTTTTGCCTTTAGACTTGTCGACACATCGTTTTACATTATTCCTTTCAAGCATACTGTTCCCTTTAGAATCCAGAGTGTAGGGAAAGGTGCTCATCTCAGAGTTAAATAATGAATGAATGATCAAGAACTCATCACACAGTTTGTGGTTATCATTGTGATGACAAAAGCAAAACTAATAAACAGGCATGGATCTTATGTCAGCACTGTAATCACAGGTATTTTCTTGTTCAGATATGTTTTCCTGTAACTACAGGCTACTTGGAGCTGCTTATTGTCTGTATGCATGATGAAAGAATGCCATACTTTTACTATAATCTCCTTCATCGTGATCTAATAAACAACATAAGAATGTAAGGAGTTGCATGCAGTTGACTGCCTCAGGGTACAGACTTTCTGAATAAGAGAGGCACAGTCCATCCATCCATCCCGCTTATACTTTAGAGGGTTGCAGGGGGCTGGAGCCAATCCCAGCTGACACTGGGTGTGAGGCGGGGTACAACCACCTCTCACTCAATGTCAGCTCTAAGCAGTGCTAACCACTGCACCATCATGCTGCCAGAGAGGTACAGTGAAAAAAGAAATTCTGTGGGGAAGAACAAGATATGCTAAACATATCAATCTCAGCTTCCCCTGTGCCTTACACGTATCACAAGATATCTATTACAGCAGTTTGATTGGGTTTTGAGCCTGGGCCAAACAAATGCCTTCATGAGGTGTTTGAAATTTAAATGAAAGGGTATGAACTTCATTTGGAACCTGGGTGATTAAACACAGCCAAAGCACAGAGTCAAAGTAACAACCTTTAAATTACACAGAAGAGCTTAAAGAAAGGAGATGTGGAGACAAACAAAAACCTCAACAATGCCTTGGTGGTCTAATCCCTGCTCTTTGTTGTTGGTTGAGGTTCTAAATGCTGATTTTTCCCACCACAACCCTCAAAGTTGTTCTTTCTCCCCAACAATCATATGCCTACTGGATCCTTTGTCGCCTGCATCTGTGCAAAAACAGTTTCCCAGCGGCAGTCAGCTAGGTTTGTCTGCCGGCATGAAACAGGTTTCATGTGGGGACAATGTACTCTTCAGTAATCCAAAACCGGTCATACTGTAGGATGGCTTCCACAGAGTAGGAAGGGTGAATGCAGAAACCATATCTTCTTCATCTTGCACGGTCAGGAATGCAAGAATAAGCATTAGCTGAGAAGAGGGAGGGAGAGGGTTTCGACAGCAGTACATGCATACAAATGAAGTGGTGAGCTACAATATGTGATCACTCCTGGTCAAGCAAATCTCATTTTACTTTTAAGCACTTAAAATGGTTCACTCTGGTGCACAAACGACATGTGACACCATCTCTACACTCCTTGGAAAGCCCATTTTGGAGAAACAAATCTGCCTGTGTAATGAGAGCACTGTTAATACTTACAATTACTTACATAATAAACTTTTCATATTTACTCTAGAGGCCGTTTACTTATGGGACTTCAGGCCAGATATCAGTGACAGAGGGACACAAGCCCAAAGACTTAGGATAACAATCAAAAACACAACAAGAGTGACCTCTCAGTGTAAACCAACTGGGTCATCTTGTTGCCAGACGCGAAATCCAGAGCCCCTGGCAGGAAATCCACCGTGTGCTGTTGACATCGCAACTCATCCCTGACAGACAAGGAATAACACTTTTGGAGAGGAAGAGTTTGGGGGAAAAAAGTGGAGTCCAAGAAAGACAGGGTGCTGTCACCGGAAAACACAGTTTCTAGCATGATAATAAATCTTTCATACAATATTCACTCAAGGAAAGAGAATGCATTAAAAACAGAGATTATACATAGTGAAAAATATGCTATGGTTACAAAATATAACAGACGAAAGTCAAAAGCCAATATCCAAGAGGGTTGAAGAAATACCATAAACTATGCAGTTCCTTTGCAATACGATGTTGATAAATCATATTTTGAACTGGTATTCAGTTTCTTCACTGAGTCCATCAAATCAAACTTACCTAAAATGGCAGTTTCACAAAGTTTTGGTTGATGCTGTTGTAATCAATTTCTGTCACATGGTCTGTAAAATATGTAATTTCATATTATTGGTCTCTGTATAGCCATTCACCAGCTGTGCTACCAACAATAAAGGCCATTTTTATTAAAACTAAATACTAAAGACATTGTAATTGGTCTCATTTAAAATATCCCCAAGCACCCAAGGATTTTAGTTTTTCTTTGTGGAGCTAGAAGTATACCACACAGAACTAGGGTTAGTCTTTAACATCCATAATAAAGGGTAAAATGAGCCTGTAGTTTGTCTTTGGGGGGCAGTGAGGAATAGTGGCTCTAAGAATCTGGGCTTGAGCACAGCTGGTTTCAGGTTCAAGTGTAAAGCGGACTGTGCTAACGAGAAAGTCACTTACCATTTGATCAACATGCAAAAGGGAAAAAAGGAATTACTGCAAATTTATGACCAGAGAACATTATGGGTCGCTGTTAATGGATGTGTCCTTGAGCCAAATTCAATGTTGTAGAGAGATGTGGCTGGACCTATGCCTCCACCGTTTCTTTTCCTGGACAGTGTTGATTTTGGCTGGACGTCAGTTTCTGATGTTGGCTAGACACTGGGAGAGCAGACTCAGGGTGCTTCCTTCTCATTCTCACACACATTTGGATGGGAAATGTGTGTTGGCAATGTGACATAAGTTAGTAACAGAAATCCAATCCACTGTGGAAAAAAAACAGAGCTCAGCCAGAACTCTAAACACAATGCAACAGATAGTAATCATAAACTTTTATTCTGAATATACCTTATTTGCACATGAATAAACACGTTTTTTCCTCCCCAGGATTATAAACATTGTTCTTTTTGTTGTGAACAACATCAGTTTTGTACAATTTTTTTACATGACCGATTCTGGAGAATCAAGTTCCACTAAAGTGTAACATATTAAAGCACAATCGAGGGAGACTGACTGAGAGGCCCACCAAGACCCCCCCAAAGCCGATTCTGGCGAGGGGTGACTTGGTGGACGCTTCCATCAAGAGCCTGCCTTAAAACCAAAGGCAGAGAAAGATTGACTGACAGGACCGCCAATCATCTGCCAAAGAGGTAACAGACACAAAAAAAAACACACATTAAGCAATCCTCAAGATTCCAGAAATAAAAAGGCCAACCCACACGATCCATACAGAGAGCACCAACAGAATCAACAACACTTCATATCACATCGAGAGTATATTATTCTTGAGGTGACAGCATCTGATTTTAGCACTTAAGAGTAGAATGGAACATCTGGACGAGTATGGAGCTCATGTTCATTCTCCAATGTTTTCTGTGCAATTCTAAAAGGAACCAGTTGGAGCATTTTATGTGGAACAATGTACATCTTTGCCCAAAGTGACTTAAAGGACCATACCTAGTGTTTTTGCAAGTTTAGCTTCTTAACTACAATGCATGTATATTTTCCAGCTGACCATTTCCAATTTTCCCCATATTTTAAGGTATTTTCTTACTTTTCAGGCAGCCATTGGCTTCCATTCATTTCTGTGCAGCTTAAAAAATAATTATCCAGCTCTTCAAACTTACATGAGAGGCTCCTAGCATCTGCAACTTCATTTTCATACTGTATGTAAATGAATGGAAACAAATGGCTGCCTGGAAGTAGGAAAAGCACATAAACAAGACTAGAGTCTACAGCCATGCTAGCAGCTGTGTGAGGTTGTCCTCAGGCACATGTTAGATGGCTATTGTTTACTTTATTCCCATTTTTTTTAGCACTAAACACAAAGTACAGCTGAGGCTGATGGGAATGTAAACAGTTTTGTAGGTATGTAGTCATAAACCAAATTATTGTACACGTTGAAATTTTGACCTGCTGATGGCACCAGATGAAAAGTCATAAAAGTACAATTCATATAAATTTCATGGCAATCAGTCCAATAGCTGCTGAGACATTTCACTCAAAGCCACAAATGTGAACCTCATGGCGGCGCTAGAGTAAAAGCCAAGGGACCAAAGTCATCAGGATTCATCACCTAGGAACCATGAATATCTGTACAAAATTTCATGAAAATCCATCTAACAGCTGTTGAGATATTTCAGTCTGGACCAAAGTGGTGGACCGACTGACGGACCGACAATGCCATCCCTAGAGCCACACCGCTAGTGTGGCTGAAAATGTACAACATGTTTGCAAAATAACTGGCAGTCAAGTATTCGTGATTTGTAGTAATTGGTCTAAAACTTGCTAAATCACTGGTATAGTCCTTAAATAATAGTTAATCATCCATGGCTTTAACCAATCAGACAGATTGAGTAATGCATTCAAACATCACGCTGGCCAATCAGGTTCCCTTTCCCCAGCTGACTCAGATCAGGGTGGAGCCAAATGCTGTCCCCCCAAGAGAAAGGCAGTTATAGCTGATCATACCTTATCATATCATGAACAAACGCCTGACACTCAGAATATTATGCTTCCCAACATTACACACTAAAGCAGGAGCACATCGGATATGTTTTTTAAAAATCATATTGTCAGCCACTACCATGCAGCACAGGGAAACAATTTATGAGACTTACATCTTGCCTTAGTAAATTGCATAAATGTTATATTATGATAATAGGTTTCTCCACAAGAGGATAAGAGAGTCCTATATGGCACTTGATATTCTGAGTGTTAGTAAATGAGGAGCATAAATACCATTGTTAGTTTCACTACATTGTTTTTGTTGGAAGGTTATAGTTTAAGATAGAGGAAACATTGAGAGTAAAAAGTGCACCTCAGACCACTTGGTAAGTTTTGATGATGGTGGTGGAGCTTTGCCACAAAATGAGACGGACAAACAAGCCCTCCTTGATCTGACTTGGAGGAATGCTTATAATATAAAAACGGACATTATTCGGTGTGATGTCACAGCAATTATTTAACTAAAACAATTCTGAAGAGGGTGAGAGACAAATGTTAGTGGTAATGTGGTGCACACAGCTTAGTTTCTGTGGTTTATACTTCCCCACAGAATTAAGTAGCTTCCTGCAAACATGCGTCAGTGTTTATAGATTAGACTCTCATAAAAAGATGCACTCCCTGGTTTTGTTTTAGTGGTATATATAACGTCCCAAAAATCCCAAAGTGACTTCATCTGTTGATGATTCTGAAACTGTTGAACAAATTGAAAATGTTTAACAATGAGTTAGAAGGAAATTTAGTGATTTAGTGCTATTAGGTAGTAAAACCATGGAGTGTATCCTTGAAGTATCTGATATCACTAAACAGTTAATAATGGTTACTGTTTTGGCAGGTTTCTGCCTTCTCAGTGAACTAATGAGGTATCACACATAGCCTACATATGAATCATTTTAACCTGTGATTGTCAATTTTGACCTGGAACCAACAGACGCCTAAATAAAATCAAATTGTGGGATTACTCATTGACAGCAGTGCCAAACAAGCAGCTGGTTCAAGTAAAAATTACACTTTTACATTAAGGATTTAAAGCTTGTTTTTTTCTTTACAACAATCACAGCCAAGCCTGTTGTATTATTTCCTGCCTAATTGAATTTATGTCCTTTAATCCCCAATGTAACTTGCTTAACATAAATTAAGCACAAAAACACAGCATGTCCTTTTCTGCATATCCATCTTCAGGATGGATTTATATTTTCATCCTGAAATAATAAAGTGAGTTATTTAATCTAATTCTCTGTGACATAATTAGTACTGCATTTAGCGGCTTTAAGAGTCCAAATTTGGTCCCATGTAATTTATTATTATTCATTATTTGGGCAGATTTCCTTTGCTTTGTAGCAGTGGTTTGGCTGATTAGTGAATTTCTTAACAAATCTGACTATTCAACTGTTGTGTACTCTGGCAGACAAGATGACAATATTTCAATAAAACCATCTACAGAAAATTATCTGTAAATTTTCACACTTAAGTTAGGTATGTTTTATAAATATAACCAATAGAAAAGAAGGCACACAAAATGAAACATGGTGAACATATTGGAGGAAATGAAGTACAGCAGTAGATAGGATCATAAGCATGGACTGACTGCAGTGATTTCTGCTGTGAGTGATTTCATACCCACTACTTCACAGAGACAGAGGTTGTTCTTCAGTCAGGAGATCAAACTGTAAAAGACAAATAACAGCTGCACTTTGAATTGCAGTGCAGATAGTAGTCATTTAATTTAAAAAGTGACAGCAGTGAATACAAATGTTGTTTTCCTGTTTTGTTGACCAAAATGTCAAATACTAATTCTTATATCCCCCTCATTCATTTTCTTTAGTGGTGGCAATAAAACAGTATAATGCTGCCCTGACGCTTCATTTAAATAACCACTAGATAGTAAAACAAATAAATACTACACTTCTTTCCATTCAGTAGCCACAGTCTAAGGAAGCTAAAGTGTTCATCTGAGTCACACAGTCCACATG
Organism: Maccullochella peelii; assembly: GCA_002120245.1. Taxonomy (NCBI): domain Eukaryota; kingdom Metazoa; phylum Chordata; class Actinopteri; order Centrarchiformes; family Percichthyidae; genus Maccullochella; species Maccullochella peelii. The sequence goes on along the minus strand of LKNJ01000461.1, from coordinate 63,021 downwards.
GCACTAGAGATTGTGTCCAGTGAGCATGCATAGGACACCAGCCAGGCTCACCCTGATTGGTTAATGCGCACTATGGCAACAAAGTTTTCATTGGAGCAATCCAACACCAAGGCCGGAAATTCAGATCATTTACCACTCTCGATTGGGGCTGATGGTTAGATGAACAGCTACAAAGTTAAAATCCAACACTCAGAAGCAGGCTCTCTGTGGCAGTTGAAAGGTTGGTTTCTGTGCATAAACATAACAATAAACATGATTTCCACACTGCAAATACAGTATCTACATGAAAGAACACCGGGGCGAACGTAACGATGATGCATCTCACGAACCCTCAGAGACACTGTGAAAATTTTCTGGGTAGTGCTATCTAAATATCAGACTATGACAACATTATTATCAGCAATCCAATGGAGGCAAATGAAGGGCACAAGCTTGTGATGTAACAACTGGCATATGTTACTGCAATCTTAGGTGAATTCTCAACCACAAAACAATAAATACCTAATAACTAGCCACTGCAAATCCATTCAAAATAAAGCAGCGCTGTCTCTGGCAGTGGTGAATAAAACTCAACATCTTCAATAAATAGCAAGTCCCCCCCATTGTGATTTAAATCCCTCTGATACGATAAGGCAGTCCGATCTCTTTCATCAATGACATCAAGCCAGAGAAAGTTCAGAAGTCGCCAATCTAATCTCAGCTGGCGGAGACCATTGAAGGGATCAAAGATAGGCGTGGGTCGAGTTTTTAAACCGTTATCTTCCAATACACATTTCTTTCATCACTTGTACTCTTGCACCTGGTGAAATCACTTTAAGAAACCCCTGAAAATGAAGGTATCAAAAGAAGAAACTGGCAGGATGTGGGGCTCACAGGTATTTGTTTGTTTGTTACAAGCGCTTCTCATCGGGCGTTCGTCATTTCAGTGGCAGCGTTGCATGCTGGTTGCCATTTTGGAGATAATGGAGGGAGAGAGAGAGAGAGAGAGAGAGAGAGAGAGAGGGTGTGATCAGGATGTTCAGAGGTCATGACGGGATGGCATGGTGTCTGGAGCCAGTCAAAACCCAGAGAAGCATCAGCTGAAGGGCCACTGTGAGCCAAAGTGAGGGGCTTAGGCCGGACGCCCCACCACATTCAGGGTCCTCCTCCTGGAGCCAAGCAGGAAGGAAAAGAAGCGAAGTTACTGATTGTTAAAGCCAACACATTAAACACTTTCAATTGACCGTTCACTCAACCCCTTCCCCGAACAGCGATTGTCCAATCATAGTTTAGCAGCTGTAACAAGGCACGGCAAACCTGTCAAGCTTTGGATTTCTGCACATGCAGTGGTGTGCTTGGAGCTGTAGTAAGATCGCTACTCTTTACTCTGTTTCTTTATTTCCATGCCCTTTACACGGATTATTGACTGGTGCTATTTTTTCTGCCACTTTTATCATTGTAAACGGCATATGTGCCGTGCGACAACGGAAAGCTTGACAATTGTGGCTAGTTAGAAACACTAACTAAAGGGGGTGGGGCTTCGCAAGCGGTCAATCAGAACTGTGCAGGGATCAAACAAAAGGTCCAAAAATATAAAAAAGCTTCAAAATGTCTTATTTTTATACTTGACTTGAAAAGCCATTATGTCTGACCAAAACTGATTTTAAAACTCTCACTCTCTGTACGCTTAGCATCTGGAGAGGTACAAGGGAAAGAATGTCATGCCTTGTTATGTTTTTGGAGAGGAAAAAAGTTGAGAATCATTAAAAGAGACGTAGAAACGTCTGGATGGAAATGAGAAGTGAGTGGTCTGTTTTAGCTAGCGTCTGGCTACATCAGTAATCAGATGTCAGCAGATATAGACACTGGAGTCTATTGCCTGAGACAGATAATGATAGATGGGGAAAGATACAAAGAGCACGGCTTGAAGTTCAATGTCATGTGAGATGGAGAAAATGTTGGCAAGAGACAGAAAGAGAAACTTGGAGGTAAGTTTGGAGGAGGTGAAGACAGATGGTGGTAGAACATAAGAAAGAGTGACAGGTGAGAAAGATAAGGGTAGGAAAAAGACTCAAAGCAGTGGAACAAATCAGAAACAGTCAGAGATGTAAAAAGAGGACAAGAGACAAAGTGAGAAAAACAAACAGAATAGAAACATCAGGAGAAAGAGTGCAAGAGTTATGAGCCAAAGACAGTGAGATCGAGTATAAGAAAATGTTAATGAAAGAGAAACAGCTAGCGTTATGGGACTGACCCGAGACAGCACATGAACAGTGGCAGCAGTAACATGAGCAGAGAGGAAGCCAATGCGGAGCCTGCGCTCCTTCGGCACATGGCCTCGTCCTAACCATCAACAGCCAATCACAGAGCAGGAAACAGAGAAAACAGAGAGAAAGAGAATCATGCAGCAAAAGGTCCACGTAGTTAGCAAGAAGTTAGAAAGCAAATATGAGCAGAAAAGGCAAGAAAATTAGTGTAGACAACAGTAGTACAAGACAGATGCGTTCATTTGCGAGAGTGTGAGAGAAAGAGTTAGTGTGTGTTGGTGGATGTTTGTGTGCGTGAGCAAGACAGTGCAGGCATAAGAGTTAATTAATAAGGCTGACAAACTGTGACACTGGAAAAGACTATAGAGTGAAAACAAACAGAGCATTCAAGCACAGAGGTTTCACACGCAGAGATTCTGTGCTGCTCATAAAATGTTTGTTTAGCTTAGTTATTCATAGTCGAGTAACAACCGACTGTATGTCTTTGTGTGGGAAATCTGCGCACATTCAGCTTTCGAGGGATTGCAAAAACACAAAAAAGAAATGACATGCACCATGTGAAGATATTAGTGATGGAAAGGTGCCATGGGTAGAATGCCTTCACTGATATATTGTTTCCATATCAGGAGTGCAGTTTAAGGATTTTGGGCTCTGGCCAGTGAGGCTAAAAGCTTAACTTCTTTTTTTAAAGACTGACTGAAATCCTTCCTTATTTTTATTGGTCCCTAATATGTTGCTGTTGCTACCCCTTATTTTCCAATTGAAATGTCAAAACAGGTCAAGTTGTTTCATCTGTAATATAAATTTGGATGGAATAATAAAAAACTCCCATCTCAAATGTTCCCTATAACATGCTCTTTGGAGGTAGGACTGGATGATATAAACATTTATACAGTAAATTGTCACATTTATCTTGATACCATTATATGTAATCATATATTTTTTAAATACTTAAGTGCACAATATTTCCTTCCTTCACGCTGGCTAATTTCTAATTTGTTTGTCCTGATTTATTACACAATTTAAAGATTGATTTGTTAGTGGAACTTCTGGTTAGATGTAATTTGTTGTTGTAGATATTTCAGTTTAAAGATACTCTAATTAATATTTTTACATAAAAAATGGATCAAATGCTTATGTATAATGTGAAAGGAGTCCCTTGTAGTAACGAACCCACAGCGATTTATCACCTGACTCTGAAGTTCCCCTGAGCTCTATGTAGCGTTTAAGTGTCTTTCAGCTCATTGTTGAAATGCTGGTGAACATAGTGGAGAATTTATCAGCTAAAGAGCCACATATTTCCCTCAGGAGTTAATGAAAACCAAAACAGAGCTAAAAGGAGAGTGAATATTTGACTCCCATTCACCAGGTGGCCAGATACACGTCTCCAAATGAATGCTAATGTTATGTGTAAATAGGCAATTATTTGCTTACAACTTCACCATAACTAGTTCATAATGAGTCAGTGTTGCGTTTTCAGCTTATTGTAGTGCCCCCAAGTGGCCAAAACCCCCCAATAATGCAGCTTTAATTGAATCGGATTCAGACAATTGTCCAGCCCTACCTCGGCATATTCAAAAATATGTGTTGGGTTTGGATCTACAGATGATTATTATAGTTGTGCTGTCAGTGCTAGAAGTACTGATTGAAGCTCAGTCCTGCAAGCAGTAACCAGGCCTAAAAATGATTTAGCAGTGAAACCCAAAAAAGTAGCCTCTGGGTACACACTTTAATTTTAAAGGCTTTTCCAATTTCAGGCTGGATTTTCTGCAAACTTCTTTCATTCTTATGAGACTAATAAAACAGCAATGGTCTAACTGTTTAGCAGCCTGGCAAAACTATACATGAAACTGTACACAGAGCACCCTTGGCAACAAAATGCAGTGCAGTTCCAGTTGTTCTCAACCAGAAGCAGTCCAGGTCTGATGAAAGCAACTTACGTGTTCAGTGTTATCAAAACAGACTGCAGGCCCTTTCCTGTACCGAGGATTGTGAGCCAGTTCACAGGGATCAGGACCATCAGCTGGATGAGTAAAGTCAGGAGCACGACACAGTTTCTGAGTGATTCTGCATCAGTAATTACAGTCAGACTGTAACTCTGATTACGCCATGGAAAATGATTAAATATAACATTTTGATTAATGTGGAAGATCAGTAGAATATATTATATTACTGCACGAATCAAGCAGATCCAGTATAATTGTGGAAGGACTATTAAAACTTAGAGCAAGTTGTGTCTTTTTGGATTTCAAGCACATTGCTCAATACCTCAGTGATATGGCAGTCATTTTAGAGCATTGTGTTTTGCAAGAGGCTTAATCTATAATTGACCACAGCCCTGTGTGTTAGAGAGAACATCGTAGATTTACTTGTAAGCTATTTAGCAGACTTATCCCACACTACCATCTGCCTTACAGACACAGAGAGAAACCCAATGCCAGCCAAATTTTAAATGTCAATTACTGCGGAAATACGCACTCATTATTTTGGCTGTGGGATTCAGGAGAAGCAAATGAGTAAAATGTTGAGTAATGAGAATTACAAAGAACAAAAAAACAACCCTTTTACAGAAGCTTGGAGAAAGAACATTCTGTTTGTATCGCAAGTTCCCATTCAACATTCAGTAGTGAAAATATTTGCTTATAGCTACATGTCATAATCAGCGTTTATCCATGTTATTTTCACAAAAACATACAATTTTTAAACAGCTGTTCAATGAATCAAATGTTCATGTTCTGCGCCAGATGATAGCTGCATTAGGTAAAAGGATACACTGCTGTTCATCCTGTATTAATGGCTTGGTGTCACAGCACAAGCTGGTGAGTTTTGCATCAACAATGACAAAGACCAGGTTGGTCTTGGGCAGCTTTTCAGCATGGTAGTTCCTGGAGGGGAGCAGACGCACAAGAGACACAGGAGAAGTTGTTGACACATGGGCTTGAGTCCAGAAAAGATGGAGATGAAATTTCACCTAGATATGCAATATTTAACCAGAAAGCAATGAAAGGAAGACACTGATTTTGGTCTGCTGCTTTATAGTATATATACATATACATATATGTACATATATACATATACATATTCCACATACATGACTAAGCAACACTCCAGAAACCTTCTTTTTTGTAATCTTTCACACAACTCCAACCACAATGAAAAGCACACTGTGGATCACTCAGTCAAGTCTCCGAATTGCTTTTATTCCTATAGGGACACAAACCTGCTGTGCCACCCCACCTCCAAGACCTTTACTGAAACCCACATGTCGCTGGTGCACAAATGATTTTCTCAGCTTTTTTATGGTGGTCGTTAAAAAGAAACGTGTGTGCGGCTAATGTGCAGGAACGCCGCGTGGCATGCGGGCAGGCACTCCATTAGCCGGCACGAGGGGGCCTTAAAATGGTGTACAGACACACAAATGTGCACAATCACATACACAAACATGCCAAGACGGTGGTCCACACTAGTGACTTCACCTTCATGGCATGTGAATTTTTACAGCCCCTCTCTCTTAGTGCCACCTCTGGGGACTTCATTTGTGTCTCATGGAGGCAAACGAATCACTATAGGTCAGGGGAAGTGTTTGGACCTTAACTATACTTTGTGAGCGTGTATATACACACTTCATGCCTGGTGTGTAGCTGTGAAGGAGTGGATATTTTTACCTGGAGCAGTTTCCGCAGTCAATATCGCCTCTGAAAGACAGGCTGTTGCTCTCAAAGTAGTACTGAGTTTGCTCTGTGATGCAGACCTCTTTAAGCATGGCATCTGACATGTCATCATCCATCTCGGCTGTGGAAGGACACACAAGAACATTCAGGTGTATTCATGTAAACATACACTTAAAAAAATATATATATCTGACACAAGACTCAAACTTTAAAGTGTAATGTTGTTAAAAGATACTAGTAGGTATATAAGTGCTTTGGCAGTGAATGTTTGAAGTGAGCAAAACTATATTTACTTAAAGCCGTATTAATTGACGTTTGGCCACTTAGGGCCAAACAAATTATGCATCTGTTGACTTAGCCTACTATACATCCAGGTGCACAAGAGCACACTGGATATCTCTTTTGGGGGCTCTTGGGACTCAATGGGGCTTAAAAATCACATACCATACCATACCATACCATAAATCCCTTTTGCACATGCCAAAAAGTGCAATGGACAAGCAAGGTGAACAAACAAAAGAATGAGCTGATGAAAAAAAACAATGGACATACAGAGCCTGCTCCTCTTGTGCGCAAATTAAAGTGGGTAACTGTTTACCCAAATTACAAAAAATTTGTTTTTTCACTTACTCCTAACCATTCACATACTTTTGATTTTAAGCTGCCCAGATTTTGAGACAATCATAAGACAGAGACAGATATCTCAGAGGGTAGTAGGGAAATATTGATATATACTCAATACCAGTAGAAGTAAATCAAAAAAAGTGTTTTTCATAATTTGGATGAGCTGATTCTTTATCATTGTCAAGTATCATCTTCATCACATGACATCTAAAACTATAAACAGAGACGTGTTCTTTTGTTTTGTGTTGGATCTGTTGGCAATATGTATTTTCTAATAGCACATTTGTATCCACACACAAACACAACTCCACATTCACATGGCTTGGCTCGTGTAAGCAACGTCTTGCGCACATGAAATCGCCTGAAGATGAATGAGCATTCAACTGTTCCTACGAACAATATTGTTACTAACTACATATTCTTGGCATGTGGTGAGTGTTGCACTAGAATTTCAAGATAAAGAACACAGTTTGAAAATAGTGTGTTCAATATCTTTTAAGGCCTTGTCAAAGTAACTAAAAATAAACATCCATTACCATTTCATGCTATTCTTTTCTCTGTGTCAAACTGACGGGAACTCACCTGCGTCCAGGAAACTGGGGAATGTGATGGTGACCAGTAACTGTTGCAGTACTGACCTAAGAGCAAAAACAAATGGCAAGGATGAAAAATGTCAGGATTCATTGGAACATAATCTACAATAAATAATCTATGTAAATGCTAATGCATCAATAAATCAAGAGAAGATTTTGTGGAATGTTGACTGTCCTGGGAACAATTCAGCTATTAAACAGATGCTATATGTCTACTTTGGAGGAACAAATCCTTGCCTGTTTTCCATTAGGATCTCAGTTTAAGGACTTAAAATGCTGGCTTTTATAGTATATATCTTTGTTATTAATCATTTGAAAAAAATGGGCTGACACTAATTCCAACAATATTTGAAAAAGTTCAGAAAAAAAGGACTCACCAAGCTGCAGCTGTCGCCCACCATCCTAAATTCAAAATATCTGCAATAGTGGGCTGAGTGGGACAAACAAAATGGCAATTAATATCAGGAAAGGACAAAATCAAGTTTATATTAATCTTCTGACGAATCATTGTAAGCTGGTTGAGCCAATCTGAACATCCTGCTTGTGTTTACAGTGGCCGCAGACTGGCCAGGCACAAAGACCAAAAGGTCCAGCCAGAGATTTTATTTGCTTCCCTCTCAGAGGAAATTAGAACACAATCCTCCTCTACAGATGCGGGCATAAATATGTAAACAAGGAGCCAGTGAGAAAACAAAGCAGCACACGGTTTGAATCAAAAGCACAACATGCTGCTTTGATTATGGTTAGCATGCGAGGGCCTTGTTTTGGTGAATCACTGCTGTATCCTTTCTCTTCAGTTGTTGGTGTGTTGAGTCATCAAGGAATCTTTAAGTGTAACTCCACCCTCAAATTCTGCTAGAACCCTCTCTCCCAGCATATTTAAAAATGCAACAGAGGAGTGAGGAAACAACAACTGGAGGAGGCGGCCTTGTGGCTACATAGTGTGTGGGTTAGGGCACACAGGCGAGACTAACTGACACTGATTAGAGGGGGTTCTTTTTTAATATAAATTTCATAACATGCATAAGTCCCAAGCATTGGCCTTGCAAGGTTTGGGGTTGATTTGAAACAGAAGATGGCGTGTTGAGCCATTTTCAACCCAAGAAATGCTGGTAAGAAATGTCAATATTAACACCAGCACTGATGTGTTTCATCACAGTGCAGTCATATCACTTAGTTTACAGCTCAAAAAACATGGTTTAAGTGTGCAGTGCCTCTGTAACTAACCGTGTTAGAGGCATCACCGGCTGTTGACAGCGTCTTTGATCATAAGATGTCTGCACCTTTCATCTCACCTTGGTCACTCAAGCGTGTTGTACATATTTGTGGTGCAGGTCGGGAAATTACATGGTTTCAATTATCCATTAGTAAGGGGAATATTTGCATCTGTAAATAACTACGAATACTTTAATCTGTTCCTCATGTATCAGCTTATTACCTTTACCTACCGCTAACTGTAATGACCTTTCAGCATCTAAGAGAGATTCATCAGCACCACTAAAATGTCTGCAGACAGTTTGCATCATTTCACAGTGAGTTGTACGTTTTGTAAGTGATGGAAAACAGTGCCTCTTTCTACATCACTTGGTGTGTTAGCCAAGCATGCTAGACCACCTAACCCTGTTACTGTTACTGCAACTCCCACTCTAACGCTTTCACCATACCCTCTGCTTCCCTTCTCATCTGCTCTATCCAGATTTATGGCTCCCTGTTGAGTGAAGTTTGTGTGTGTGTGACCATTTGGAAGTAGTGTGAGTAAGCAGGTATGGCTACAAATGGCTGCATGTGTACTTGCATTTGTCTGTGTGTTCATGCAGGAAAATGAGTAAATGTATGGATATCAAAATGTGTGAACACGTAAGTGTGGGTGTGCACATGTGGGTGGCTCTGAGTGTGTGTGTGTGTGTGTGTGTGTGTGAGTGTTGTGTGTGAATGGTCTCTGGCTTATGTAACTCACCACGTAGACGGATCGCAGGCCTGCAGCCGCCTTGCTCTCTTTCTTGGGGTCACAGAGGGACTGGTAGTCGAAGGTCTTCTTAAAGGTGAACAGGGACGCGTTGACCAGGTTTTTCATGAGGATCGGATCGATAACACCAAAGAAACGCCCAATCTAAGGACAGGAAGAAAAAAGAAAAACACTTCTGTAGCATGGAGGTAAACATCACATCCAGCACATAGATTTTAAAAACATGTACACATGCCTGCATTGTTATCTTGGGGCCTGGGGACTAAAAACGAACTGCTGGGCCACTTTTAGCCTCCTTTTCTCCCACTCCCCATTCATTGTGTAAGATATTCCTACATTTCCAGATTTGCTGTGTTGTAACTTGATTGTACATAAATCTGTTCATGGATATGATCCATGTTAGTACAGTATCTCCTAAAATAACAAAGGTCTTAGAAATTGATTTTGACCTTGAAGATTTAGTCGTTACGTCATTATGTGCTTTTGTGCTGCCCATTTCCAAACAAATTCACAAAAAAATGACCACGAAGTAATTAACTGGGGCTTTCAGGGCCACTGATGGTCTGGGGGGCCTGGGCAGCCGCCCACGTTGCCCGACTGGTAATCCAGCCTTGACTATACATTCAAACAAATGTATAAATACGCTTTTAATAGAATAGTTTGACGTTTTGGGAAATTTGCCCAGAGTAAGATGAAAAGATCAACATTACTCTCAGGTTTGTACGGTAAATATGTAACTGTAGTAAGCAGCTGGTTATCTTAGCTTTGCATAAAGACTGAAACAGCTTGCCTGGCTCTGTCCAAAGGTAACAAAAGTAGCTGCGCCATTCAACCAGCAGAGATTCCAGGGAGTTACTGCTTCCGGCCAAAACGAGATATAACATTTTAATCTGTGAATTTTAGAGATGTTGGTAGGCCAATTTTGTTACATTTGTACAGAGCCGTGCTAGCTGTTTCCCCGTTTCCGGTCTTTATGTAAAGCTAACCGGCTGATAATGGAAGCTTCATATTTACCGTATAGACATGAGAGTGGTATCAATCTTCTCATCTAACTCTCGTCACAATAGCAAATACGTGTATTTCCCAAAATGTCAAACTATTCCTTTAAGAAGAGATTTTTAAAAATGTCCAAAAGCACTGTGTTCAGGAATGAGAGATAGAGTATATTGTTACTTTCTACTTTATTGTAGGTCAGTTCTAATTAGAGTACATCAAAGAACTACTAGCCACTAAAAATTACAGTCAAGCAGATGCAAGCATCCCTACACAGATGAACATAGCAGACTTCATGAACACACATTAATGTACACCGACCCTTTAGCCATTAATACACCAGACTACCAGTGCGTGCCTGACCTAACAACTTCATAGTTGAAATCATTTCAGTAACAAGGATCCGAGAAATGTGTGAACCCTCTGTATAAGCAAAAAACCTTTAAAATGCACATTGTAGATGTTACTGAGGTTTTTCCTCAATATTTTTCATTTACAGACCACTTAAACACTTTAATACTATCAACTCCTGATTGTTAAATCTATGTAAAACACATGCACAAAAACAGTCAAGAATGTGTATACATGTGCAGAAAATGTTCACAGTGAATTTACACACACACACACACACACACACAGTAAATCACCCTCAAACCAGGATGATGGACTTCAGTATAATCTGATTAACACAGTCCACCAGTCAGCCATAAATTTCTACTAAGAGGAAGTAGTTTGTCTCGGCATCTCAGAGGTGTGACATGACCGTGTGCATGGGAGTGTTTAAGTACTTGTATATCGAGGAGGGAAAATGTACAGTAGGTAGTACTCATCTCTATGTGTGTGTGCTGAAAGACATGCATGTGTGTGTGTGCATGAGGAAATCCAAGCTATCCCTTTCCTTCCACTTTGTAAGGTCACTTTTAACAAGCCGTCCTCCACATATATAAAGGATATATAAATCTTCCAATCTATAAGGTAAAGGGAGCCTTCTCTCCTTTCCCTGTGCTAAAACACAAATAATGAATTAACAGTCACAGCCCTGTTGGCTGCAGAATCCCTGAGGGTTTTGGAGAAAGAAAAGGAACGAGCTAGAGAGAGAAAGACATAAAGCGGCAGAGGAAGCGAGAAGCTTACAGAGAAACTCTGCTCCTGTAGGAAATATGATTGAGGGCACATAGCCTTCTCCAAACAAGGCTTCAGGCCTCTGGGTTTTAGTGCTGCTGCCAAACTTCAGAGGGCGACTGATTTATCCAACGCACACCCAGCTCTGATTAGGAAGGAGCCGAGGCTGCATGAAAAAACATTTACTCAGATGACAGCGGGGGCCCGCTCTTAGCATTTAGCATAGGGCAACGGGGAGAGGGGAAAAAGGTGTGTGCTTACTGTATATGTGTTTGTGTGTGTATCTGTTAATAATACATAAAGATGGGATTTTTTAGGTTGCTAGGGGCAAAATGAGACTGATTGAAGGTTCACAACAGGTTTGGCTGATCACAGTTAAGTACTACGAACCCTTTAGAACAAACTGGGTCTTGTTTAGGAAAAGAAGTGCTGTGAGTTCTTCATACAGAACAAGAAGTATTTTTAGTGTGAAAGTTCATTGTTAGTAGTTTAACAAAAAACTAAAAAAGAAGTGTTTTTTTCAGAGCTTTCAATTGCATTTCAACCCTTTTGGTGTATGGGGTTTGCTCAGTTGTTATGGAGATGGTTTAATTGTCATCATGTGACCTATGGAGCTTTGGTCACGTGATTACATATGGCCATTGATTTTTCAATATTTTTTCTTACAACCCAGAATCATAGTTTACCTGCCTTGATCTTTATTTTTGTGAGTGAGAATAAAATGCAGAGGCTTACCTTAGATATATCTTCATCTTGATTGGACATCACCAGGAAGCCCCCGTCATCCAGAAGGACACAGTCTATATACTGGAATCACATTCAGATTAAACCAGTATTGCATGCTCATGACTCTCATCCATAAATAATAGCTGAAAACGTAAAAATATGCAATTAAACCTCTTACCGGATCATTTTTCTTACAGCCACAGATCTCATCATTGCACTGGAAATACAGTAGAGCAGATAATAATAACCGATAATAATGTAACGTCATAGTCTGGATCAAATGTGTGTCCTTGTGCGCATGCGTCATGCAGATAGAATCTACTCACGTTCATCTTCTGTGTGGTGTTGACGAAGCTCGCCATCCAGGCACTGATGTCCAACTTCACACCGACCACTGGGATCAAACACAAAAGCCAGACATCCTAGATCATGCTGGACCTCTGTGTCAACTTTACTCTCTGAACTCAGAAAATGCAAACTTGGCCAAGGATCACAGGAGACCAGACAACTTGATGTGTAGTTTGTGTGTGTGTGTGTGTGTGTGTTTGTATGGATATGTCAGAGTGAGAGGGAGAAATAGACAAATGAGGAGTAGCGGTCTGTAAATAAGAGCCTATCTGTGAGTGTGTGTGTGTGTGTGTCAGAAGATATAAAGCCATGGATAGGGTTAAGGCTATAGGGCTGCAAATGTAGGTGTGTAAATAAGACACATAGCTGTAAGTGCGAGTGTGTTTATATGTAGGTGGCAGAGTGAGAGACACAACTTGAGAAATGAGGAGTATAAATGTATAAATGCATTTTGTGCGCGTGTGTGTGTGTGTGTGTGTGTGTGTGTGTGTGTGTGTCCTTACCAGCTGGTTTGAGTGTGATATTATCAGTGATGATGTTTACTGCTCTGCTCACCAGGACTGAGTCGTCACTTGCTGCAAGAACAAGAATGAGGGAACACTGTATATATGTGCACACACATTGAGATGCAGGAAAACACACACAAACAAGCAAACACACACGCACGCACACACACACACACACACACACACACACACACACACACACACACACACACACACACACACACACACACACACACGTTGGATTGTACTCACTGTTCTTATTAGGGTAGGGAGTGAAGATGTACAGATCATTGTCCAAACTTCGCTTATAGAAACTTGACTCATACGTCTCTGCTTCTTCTTCCCAGGACAGCCCAGCACTGTCAAACACATTTATACAAAACAACACACACAAACACACACACACACACACACACACACACACACACAGACAATGCCGTTATTAAACCTCTCCTCATGAAAAACACCATACCCCAGATCTCTTTAAAAACTATAGACAATTTCTTTGTGAAATACTTGTTGCAGTCCGACTTCCTGATTAACGTATTATAAATATGTTACAGCCCTTGGGTAATTTCATTACATTGAAACCTCACTAACTGAGGTAGTAGAGGTAGTTTGGTAGGCTGATTGCAGTCCCATATTAATCCCAATAGTCCAGATTGATCTATGCATTGCCTTCAACATCACTGACCATGACATTCTTTCGAATCACCTTGAAACTATAACTAACATATTGCAGGGGTTCAAGTCTCTTTACATCATAGATTACATCATGATTTTCAATAGCAACTTTGACTTTGTTTTTATCTGTCCTCTTGGGTACCTCAAGGATCTGTTTTGGGTCCATTGCACTTTCCCTTTATAAGCTTCCACTTGGCAATATCCTTTGTGAATATGATGCTGAAGTATATTTTTATGCAGATTATACACTTTTGATCACCTGATTAGGGTGCCCCTTGAGTGCCTCCCTATAGAGATATTCCAGTCACATGCCACTGGGAGGCGAGGCCCTGGACTTGGCCTGGCCTGGATTATATATCCCATCTGGCCAGGGAAACCCTTGGGATCCCCCAGTAGTAACTGGAAGAAGAAGCTAGGGATATAGGGATAAGGGCCTATGGCCTGCTTTGCTTAGCCTGCTAAGCCTGACTCAGATACGAGCAAGCAGCAATGGATGGATGAATGAACGTTCAAAATGTTGTTATTTATAGAATATAAAGCACTTCATGGGTAAACTGCAGCTTTCTTAGCAGACCACGTCATCATTCTCTTTAGATAATCCTTAACATATTATCTACTCCTTCCCATGCTTGTAAATCAACCCCCCTCCCATATGAGCTTGACAAGTACCTTTTGGGGTAGACCCGTGTGATCCCTCCATCGGTGGCAACAAATCTGGCCAAGACACCATCCCTGACAAGCAGAGAAGATAAAGCTATAAAACAGAGTTACAAAAATCTGGAATGTGCGTTATGCCTGCATGACATTTACTGGTGATGCTGAAATACTTCTACAACCATCTGTATTACATTTTTCCACTCGGACATTCATTACCAAATGCCAAGTAACAAAAAACTGATGCCCCATTTCAGTTTGTTTAGCTGGATCATGAAAAAACACTGATGTTAAAGTAGGCAAGACTTTGGTGCTTCACTTACTGCAACTCTTTTTCTTTCCAAATCTTGATCAGATCCGAGGTGATGCCAGCATCCAGGAGCAATCGGTTCACCAGCTCCACATTACCTAAAACAGCAAAACATCACTTGAGTCTCAACATGTTATCTTGAATACCATTCGTGTGTCCACTGAGCGATCTTTAACTGTCCAGTCTTTGATCAACTTTAAAGTGTCTCATCCTTATAAAATGACTTTGTCCTTTTTGTGGTTTCAGACCTACTAGCCTGTAAAGTCTGAGTAACAGGAATCAGCTGGAAAGTACTGGATAAATGCCTGAGGAGCATCAATGGCTAACAGGGAATGAATAATAATGTGAGAAAAAAGAGAGAAGGAAGGAAAGGTAACCAAAAAGAGAAACAAAAACACAGAAAGAAAAATAAGATATTATCCGCAGAGTACATATGATACCAGAAAGACAAAGAAAAAACATAAAATAAGGAAAAAATGGGAATATTTTAACACCATATTTTAGGCATCCAAAATGAATTTGATTGAGTGCAACATGGAAATAAGCTTCACTTGATATATTGCTAAACATACAATCACCTAGGTCCAAATGCGAGCAAAGTTGAAGGAACAAAATAGAATCAATCTGACAGACAGATGTTTTTTTTTTTTTGTTTTTTAGAAAGAAGGTAAGTCTTTAAAGAAAAGGTTACATCTCAAAATTGTCTCGTGAAACAAGACAGAAGCAGACACAATCCTATAATGAAACTGAAGCAATGAAATATGTATTTAAATTTACAAAAAAACCCCGATTGATAAATGTGCCTGATGCTGACAAGGTGTAGGTGGTGGCTTGGTAAAGGTGTAACAAATTATTTTTCGAGACATCCGACAAGACCACATGACAAACATAACAGGCGATTAAAGCAGCTCGCCCCTTTTTTTTTTGCCGTGCCCGCCACTTTGAACTCTACGACGACCCGCTTCAGTCCATTAACATCGAGGCTCGTTGATATACCCCCACCACCTCCTCCAACCTTTATGACACACCACACACATCAGAGAAAACAGCTGGTGTAACACTTTATTTCCCCCCTACCCCACCTTCGCTCCTTGTGTAGTGGTTTTCATTAGGGATCCTTTATTGAAGGCAGCCCAGGAATTCCTAATGTACTCCAACTTCTTCGCCACTGCAGTGGCTTAACCAAGTAAAGCGTGTAACGATACTCAAGCCGCCAATAGTCCACATGGGCCATACTTCTCTCTCTCTCTCCCTCTGAACTCCCTATGGACTCCATTAAACCAGCAGCTAATAATGGTGAAAGTGATATTTCAATTGGATGAAAAGTTTTATTGGATTCATCATGTTGAGATGTTTGAACTAAGTTCTCAAACTCAAATCGTCAAACTAAACTTAAAGGAGATCTTTCATAAATATCTGGGGACCTTTTGTTTTACTCAATGGGCAAAAAAAAGGATGATGCATATCAATGAGTGTATGCAAGAAATGGCAGGGATGTTAATGCGTTGGTCAGATGTTTGGGAGAAGGTCCACTGGCCCCTGATTTGTGTTTTATTGCTCCACTCGTGCTCCTGGCTTGACGTGTCCTGCTCTTTCTCACAAACACACAGTAATTGGATGAGGTCGAGCAGCTATAGGTGGGGTGTGGAAGGCATATTACTGGCGAATACTGTGTGTGTGCGAGCGCATGTTTGTCACATCTAAGCCGATGTGCCTCACACATGTGCACTCAGGCGTGTGATGGTCAGACTTTTAGAGTTAGCATCAAATGGGTAACACGAACACAGGGGTTCCACATCACAAAGCTTTGCCTGCTCATGCACACCAAACCATCCAGCCAGACCTGTATTTCACTGGAAAGAGAGACCTCTGGGAATAGGTTTCGGCTGGCCCTCTTCCATTCCATTTTCAATGCACACCTTAATGCCAAGCCAGATGGCTGAGATTCATTCACATATACATACTATGGCAAATACTGTAAAGCTTAGCAGCTCTTTGAGATGTAAATAAGAGTCTGTAGTGAGAATGAGGTCCAAGTGTGCTGCGTAGTACAATAAGATCCAGTAGAAACATTTTGATTCTCAAGAAGAGAGTTGATAGCATCAAGAGGGTTAGTATGTAAAGTGGAAAGAGGTATTTCAGAGAGCATTTGTTCATTTTTTGATACTCACACATGGGGTTGTTTGGAGTCTTTGTGTCAATGTAATTGTTGAACTCCATGAGGAACTCAGTGTTGCTTTTGTTCTTGTCAGGTGGCTTTAAGTCCTTACAGTACACCCTGTGGGAAACAAAATAACTTTATAATGAACTAATATAAGTAAAAAAAGTTAATCACAAGGTTGAAATTTGCCTCTATACTGAGTCATAGTCGTCATGCTAGAAGTAAAAAAAAAACAACGTTTTCAGATAGTTCGGAAAATGTAATGTCATCTTACCTCGGTGCAATAAACGTATAGCCATATTCATCAAACTTGTCCGCCAGCAGGCTTTCAGAAACTGGTGAAAGGTATAGGAGGGATATTATGAACATGAGTATTATGTATTTTCCTCCCATGCAGGTTAATATTAGACAGGTTAAAATTAAACTGAAATAATCATTGTACGAAGATGAGATGGTGCTCCATTGGACAGAATGTTGAACACCTGTTGAATATTTAACATTGCACCAATAAGAGAGAACTCCTACACAAAACAAAAAATTAAATGAGTTTTCATTCATCAGTCATCACAGACTGAGCAGAAAAACATTAGCACCATAGCTCCACATATTCAACATTGCCACATCCATCCTTCTAAAAAACCTTTGCTCTTATGCTTGAGGTCCTAAGTTCAAGATATTCAGTAAAAATCCAAGGTAGCTTTTCAATGTGAGGGGTTGGTACTCACAAAGAGAAAATAGGAAAATGAAGGCTAGATTTACCACATAACTCATAAAACTCAACTAACTGAACCAAAAGTTACAGAAATGTAACACTGTAAAGAATACAGTCTTGCACAAACAGCTGAAAATCAGGTATAAATAACAAGGACCAGAATAGACTTGGCCAGACATGCTGGGTAAAGGATCAACAAGGCTCAAGAACAGGAGGACGGAGATGAAAGTAAAGTAAAAAATACTTGCCATCTTTCCCTGGAGTGGAAAAAAATCCCAGCAGAGAGAAAGTGAGCGAATGAGAGAATCATCCCCCAGGGAGGAAAAGACAAGAGGGAAAAGAAAGGGGAAAAAAAAGACAGGGTAAAACCACAAGGGTCAAAGGTGACACAATATTTTATTCACAGAGCGAGTCCTGAATAGAAATATTGGATTCCAAACAAAAGGTTTTAGGCCTTTGGATGTAAATGGAGACAGCGCTGACGGAGAACATAAAGAGAGGCTTAAAGTGTGGTCAGAAGTTTTTAAAGTTATGATTCAGATGTGTTTTTAGAATTAGTATTAGCATTCTTTTGGTGATACAGTAAATCTGTGGACTTACTGCACTTCACTGATGTATTTGCATTACAATACTGCACATAGAAATGAACTGAGGAATATTAACCACAGCTCATAACCTTAACGGTCCTTTGACATTCTCTAAAGCATGTCGCGTTGACAGTTGATATTGCTGTACAGCAAAATTTCTCATGACGACATGGGCTACTCCTTGTCCTCTTCGGTGGTCATGATTGGGAAATAACTGCTCCCATGTGCTTTTTCTTTGATATTCGGTCACCACTTAATAATCCAACAAAGTTTCTAGTAATGATGGATAGCAGGGAGATTTGGGGAGTGATGACTGCTTATATTTTCTGCACTTTCACACGCCTTTTCACACTGATGATGACATTCCTGCCAGTTTTGTGAATATTCTTTGAATAACTGAATCAGTACAATATCTAAGACATGCAGCTACAATCCTCCCAAAATGCGAATGGTTTCAGCATGATCAATCAATCTCACACATAGAAACATGCAAGACAAGAACCTGCATCGACTTAACAAATGCATGAAGAATAGATGTGGGAATTGGGACATGATATGTTTTCAAGTTCACTTGGTGTTTTAAATTGACATTTATATTCACCCTCTGAAAAAGTATAAAACAGACACAAAGCGGGCTTCAGTTTCAGTAAAACCACATAGCTTAAAAACGTTCTGTGGTGATGTTTCATTTAATAACCACAAACAAGACAAAACTAATGACAAAGCACACAGGAGAACAAACAGGAGAGATGAAGCTTAGTGTGTTAAGAGGGATCCTGTCTTTTATTAGAAATTATTTAACAATGTTGTAAAACTTGAAGTGAGTCAAAAAAGAGAAAACTAAAGAAAACAAAACAAAAATAAGCACCAACTCATGTTTTGGACACAGACTCACAGCTTTCTCCTTTATGGCTTCACCTTTAAATAATACAAACATCCTGTTCTCTGTTCTTCCTGTTACACCAGTTTAGTGCCAAAACCACATCTGAGGGCCACTGGAACAGGTGGGGGTTAAATACATACACGCGCACACAGACATACACACACTCTGTGACACACTGTGTGGGCACGCATTGCATGCGAAGCGCTGCCTCTGAGAGCAGACGCCAGCCTGATTCAGTGTAACAGAATTGTCAGTATTAATCAGAAGCCACTAAATGAAGAAAAACAGATAAGGAAAACAAATGTTTGTGTGTTCGTGAGTCTGCAACACGACATATGATGAACCAAGTTAAAAGTAAAGTTACATCCAAAGTCTGCTGGTAGTGTGAGAGTAAGAAGACAGGGGTTATGAGGGAAAGCACAGGAGGAGAATACTTGCCTAAAAACGCTGCAGGGGGTCCAACACACCAGGAATGGTCAAGAGTTGAGGAGGGCAGGAGAACAGGAGGGAGGAGGATAAAAAGATGAGGAGAGGAAAGAGGGAATTTCAAAAGAAGCCAACAGGGTTACGCAATATTTTATTCAAATGGACATTGAATAACAATATTGTATACAAAAATACGAAACATTTAGAGTGTCACTGGTGGAAGACACAAGGGGTGTTTAAGGTAATATAAGGTAAGATATACTGTATGTGTGTATATGTTTGTATGTTTTATGTGTGGTTATGTGTATTAATGACGTTGTGGGGACCTATGCCATTACATTAGGAGGACTTCCCTCCAATTTGGGGACAAAAACTGCCAAATTATAGGGTTAAGATTTGATTTTAGGTCAAGCTTACAGTTAGGTTTAGGTTAAGGTTAGGTTTAGAGTTGGGGTTTGGCTTTGTAGCTGTTATGGCTACAGTTAAAGGTAAGGCTCCAGGGATTGAATGCAAGTCAATGCAATGTCCTCTGAAATGACAAAACAATTGTGTGAGTTGGAACTGCAACTATTGTACACTGTACACTTTACTACTTTTACTTATTATTTTCCTACCATTTAAGCAGCCATTCATATCAGTGTGAATATCAACTTGCAGAAACTTTTGTTACCTTGATATTGTCAAAGTTATTTACACTCTCTGTTGGTGAGTTCACAGATAAGTCAAGATTTTAGAGTCAGCTGTAAAACGACAACCAGTTTTGAGCAAAAATGACAAAATTCATATGAATTTTTTTGTTTTTTAAATTCATGTTTGTGTCTTGTTTATCCCCTGGTCTAATGTTTTTGCTCATGCATTCAGGTGCCAAACCAACACCTACATCTCAGACATTGGAACAACCTCAAAAGCAACACCAAGGAAAATTTTTCAACTGGTCCCTGCTCACAACTGCACTGAATGAACCTCTGCTAGAAAAAATAAAGGCGATGAAATGTTCACTGTGATGGATTACCAATGTCTCTGCCAGTTGACTTTCACAGCTTTCTGGAATAAAGAGTAACCAATTGCTGACCTAAGGTGGGACATTAGACTTAAAACATACGATATGCTTTTATTTAAAAAAGCAAACATACTAAATCCTTAGTATAGTTGTCTCAGACGGTTTGCTGTGCATCACAAAATCTCCACAACGTTCTTTAAAGCCCACTTTTGACCACTGAGTGCAGCCAGGCAGACCAGCAAACATACAGAGGGACCGACTCTAACCAGGGATGGCTCCATTTTAACTGCAGTGAACACACACTCACATATACATTATAAAACTGTCCTTTGAGTAACACTATGAGTCAATGACATCTTTTACTAGTGGGAACAGACAGAGCTCAAAAGAGACATGAGACGACAATGCCACACATATGGAACCTCTGAACAACTGTATAATATCCAATAGGCTTGAGGATGAACACACATGCATACAGCCACTTGTAGACACACACACACACACACACACACACACACACACACACACACACAGAGTGAGGTACTTAGCTGTAAATGAATTGATGAGTACTATATGCGTGAAAGGGGACACTGGAGCCACTCGTCCCGCTGTCTGGCAACAAAAACTTTGAACAGCACCACAACTGAGAGTGTGTGTTGCCATAGCGACACAAGAGGCGAGGGCATGCAGGGGTGGTGTAGATGTATATGAGTGTGTGTGTGTATATGAGTATGGGGCACTATAAGTGATGGATAGGAACCATAAGCTGAGGCACGAGTGTTTCTCAGCCTTACATGGAGAGAAATAATGTCACTGGAGAAGATTAGCAGTAATTTCCCAACCAGCAACATTTATCTACTGTCTGTATAAAAGGAAGGTAAATGTTACTGAATATAAAAACGAAGAATGGTACAAGAGATTGAACTGATTTAGATGGCACTTACATTTTGCCTGGGTGATTGTGTCGCCGATTTGGGCCCGAATGTAATGCATACTGTACTCGGGAAGGACCAGGGCCAGGCTGAGAAAGGACACACACACAAAAAATCTCATACCAAAATATTATAACACTATGTATTTTTGCATGTAACTTTCTTTTTTGCCATACACAGTATTACTTTAAGCTTCTGTTCTGCAATTATTTTGTGATTTTACTAAAGTTTTTGCAAAAAAGATTGTAAATCCATTCTTTTGTTCCACTGTATTGTTGAATCAAGTAAGCATTTTATTGTCTGAGACATTAACTGCATGCACACAATCTTACTCAACCAACCAATTCACATGCAAAAGCACAAACATTGTTCATTGTTGTCTTTGTTTTTAGAAAAAAAAAATCATCATAGCAAATCTTTCAGTAAGTCCTGCTAAGCATTTTTTAACAGGAGGCTGAATTTTCCAAATAGTACACATAGGTTGTGAACACTGGCCCCTCATGGCTTCACCTAGATCTCTCTAAATTGTGCCTGGACTTTGTCTTGAACTTAACACCACTGTCCAGCTCCAGTCCCAATGAGAACAATAGGGTTTTATGCAATTATGATTTTGCAAACTGTGTTAGTGCAAAGCATCTGGAGTTCCTCTATTTCTGGACTGAGGTTTGGTAAAAAGTACTTTACACATGTGATGAATTTATCAATTCATGAGACATACTGTACTTAACATATGATATTTACCTGTAATCTGTCCCCTTCACTGGCGCAAAGGTGTACGTTCTCTGACCTAAGTCAATATAGCGCTTTGAGGACGACAGTTTGGTCAGTACATGATACATTTTCTAACCAAATGTGTTTATAACTGTCATGGACTCCAACATCCTTTCAAAATAAAATTACCTCATCTTGGGATTTCACCAGTGTAGATATTGTGTAATTCCCTGTTAGGCCGTCTATCATTTCTCTTCGTATCTGTTGACCAAATAATAAAAAAATGTATTAATTAATTAATTAAATGAAAAGAAAATCAATCATACCACATTCAGCAATTACAATGCTATGGATTCTGACATGAGCTCATGGAATCATAGGACTTGGAGTAATCTATTTTCCAAACCTTCACTTTGATCTCATTTTCCAGCTCTGCATCCAGGAAGTCCAGAGTTACAGGTTCATGAAACTTGGCAGTCTGCATAGAAATGCAAGCAATTAGTCTGTGGTACATACTATAATTTATAATTTATGGGTTTTGAGTACAAAGGAGAAAGATTGAGAAGAAAACATCAGTTATTGATCTTCTGTTTTCAAAACAGATTCTGCTACATATATTTTTGTAGCCTTGAACAGGGAACTACTTATGGAGTAATTTATCTACTGACGTTTGAATGTTGTAATCATCTGTGACCAATATGTGCATGCATAATTTCAGAAGAAGAGCACATATCTCAAAGGTCAACAAGAAACATATTGCCATGTTTCAACAAACATCAATCTGGACCCATATAATTAGGACATTAAAAAAAAAAGAACTGAAAAGTCAGCAAACAAAGTCAGTGTGGTAATTCAGGCTAACATTGTATCTGCAGCAGAGATGCCGTGCTATGTCAGTTTAATGCTAAAATCATTAATCATTCAATTTGCTATGCGGGGCAACGGAGATATTGAATCTTTCTGCAAAGGTGCATTTTGTGAAATGTAACAGTGGGTTGCTAAAACTCAGTAATAAGTAATAGTTAGTGATATCCTATGGGCTGCAAAAGACAAGAACCTTTATGTATTCTCAGTCACAAAAAGCCTGTTGACAATCAGAATATCATGTTTATCTTAAAGGTGGGGTAGGCAGTATTTTTTTGCAAAAATTCCATAATAACTGTCCAGCATATTGTAATTGAAGTGGCCTGAGAGAAAACCTCCACTTCTGCCCCTCCTCTTGGCTGGCTGCGGTCTCGTTGAGGCTCATGCCACGGAGAGCGAGCACTACAAGGGTTAAGAAGGTTTTGCATAGGTTGCACAGATTTTGCCTACCCCAGCTTTAACAGTCTGACCAATAATGGAATTTTTTAAAACTGAAAATGAGGAAAATGAGGGACAGGACTGTCCCTAGTAAAAGAAATGGTCTGGTTGCTCTGAATTATAGTCGAGTGATTTGGCCTACCAGTGGTTGGAGATTAGGGTGGAGCAGCACATATCCATTGGGGTCAATGGCAAAGTAGTAGCCATTTGGTCCAAACTACAGAAAAAAGGAAATAGAAAGGGAGATATCTGTGAAAGGAAGGACAGAGGAACCCAGGTACCAAATATGGCGTCTACTGTATAAATAGGCTGGTTTCTGTATGTGTTTATTTAAGTAGTGTGGGGCTCTTACAGTAAACCGAGGTGTCAGTCTCTTGATATCTTCCAAGGACACATCAATAGCCATAACCCCCAAGATGAGCTGGTTTTGAGATTTCTGAGAGAAAACCATAGGGGAAAAAAATAAGAGGAAGTCAGTAGAAAGAGTCACTGTAAGACCCACTTATAAGCCCTGTTGTTCTTTCTGGATGAGTCAAGTCCCTCTGTGCATTCTGAATGAATTCAAGGAAATTGGGTGCAATAGAAATCTGGAAAGTCTCATTCCCAAAAGCTTTACATGCTGCCATGAGTCACTGACAAGGCATTTCCAGCCTTCGTTTTCAGCCATGGTGGAGGTAACCCCGAGTCCTTGGTGGTAGACATGTAAACTCATCTTGAAGCACTTAGCTACTGGATCATTTGTCTCTCTCTGATCTGCAGGTTTGATCTCTTTTTGACGTTTCCTTTATGACATCCTAGATTCTCTTCCTGTGGAGGCACGTGGGAGAGCTTTGAGGGACCTCAGCGTCAACAAAGGATATAAGGAAGAGCCACAAGAAAGAGGAGGATAAAAGTAAAGGACGAGACGATAATTGAGAGTATTCATGTTGTATGTTTATTTTTCTAGTCTGGTAAACATTATGGCATGTCACGAAACCGCAGACTTCAATTCTCCCATGGGGTCAAAGTGTCAGTCATACAGTAAATTTAGTCAAGTAAGTAGTTCATACTAGTAGTCTAGTAAGTCAATTGTAAACAAGATGGATGCGAAAGAAGACAGAATCAGTGAGTGAATCAAGAAACAATCAACAGGGAATAAGCATGTATAATATACTAAGGTAAGGACTTACAATAACTGTGTCAATAAAATAAATTAGTACATTAGGTGATAAGTAACATGAGAATCAAAAGTAGTCTTTTGCCTACCTTTGAGCCTGTGTTGGTCTTGTTGAAGACAGGCAGAGTTCCAGTGATCACCAGGCCAAGCTCCTGGAAGATGAAGCATACAGCATATTGAACAAAAATTAGGTATGTAGGCAAATCAATCATGTCAAAATAATTGTTCATGGCATAAATTCACAGAATACTTCACGGTGTGTTATCTATTTTTGTGTGATTCCTCTGATCAATTAATAAAACATCATTAAACAGTTACATGTCCCGTGGGTGTCAATGGCTCATTGGAAAACAAACAGCTTAAAAATAAGATGTTTCCTGTAACAAAAGGCAGAGACATTTCTGCCGGTGACGAGGTCACAAAAGTTGACAGCGTCTTATCAGTAAATGGATGACAATATCCAAATTATTTGGCTCAGTTCACCAGACTGGTGTCTTATCTGCACTGTCGCCTAAAAGTTAATCTTGACAGAAGCTTAAGCACCACAAAAAACTGATTGATGAAGCATTTTTGAAATAAAGTTAATGTGACCTGTCACAAACACTACTGGAACAGAGTTGAAGTTGAGTTTACAAGGATGACAAACAGCAAATGTTTAGCAGAATTGAACAAGACTTATCTGAAATTCTTCATCTGACAGAAAGCAGATTTCTTCTCATTCTTGCAGAGCTCTACATTTGACTACAAATGCCACTGACATTTCCCACACTTGTCTCGAAGTGTGTTCTGTCGTAACACCAACTTGCATGCAATCATGTGATGTGTGTCTGTTATAACACATAACATACCAGTGCATCCAGGTAGACGTTGGTCCACTGAACCTGTTTGGCCTTTTTGTCAGCCTTAACCATCGGCCTGCCCAAAACATCCAGGTACTCCTGAGAGAAGAAGGACTACAGTTTTAATTTGCTACATGCACATCAGTCATTTCACCACAAGAGGGCACAATACACAGCTGGTTAAGAAAGCCAGGGAGAGAGATGGAGAGAAAGACAAGTTGCAACCATTCATGGATAAATAAGTGTATCCATGGTAGTGTTGTATGAGTGAATTTAAGTTTACCTGAGTGTTGATCCTGATGGCACCTATAGATGGGATCTCATAGTAGTACCCTGAGACAAAGATATACGTTTATTCTAACATCCATTGTGACAATATAAGCTTCATTTAGATGAGATTACCTCAACTACTGAAAATAAAGCAGCTCAAATGATCAGACAAGTGGAGTACATTTTATGTGTTTAGCAAGATGCTATATTCATATTCATCTAGTAATTTGTGTTTTCTGATAACTGCCAAAAATACTATTCTTGGATTGACAACTTACCTAACCAAAATGAGAATTGTACTAAAAAGTAAACCCCACCCACTTCAGGTTGACTAAAACAAACTTTGAGATTAACTTAAAAGGGCCGTTCTGTAGTATTTTTAATCATGTAAAATAAAGGTGTGTTCACAATATATGAAATATTTAGCATTTTGCATTTGTCAGCTGGTCATAATTGAAAACATACAGTAGATTTCATTGTTGTCTGGTGTTAGTCCATTTATCAATCATTTAAAATTATTTCATTTACATTTGGATCACAGCTGGGCCCTTTAAAGTATTTTTAAATTAGGCCTTCATCCTACAGAACAATGCAGATCAGATATGTGATGAGTTGTATGTCACATGGACACCTCGCACCTTTATTAGCACAGGCCATCCACTGTATTGGTACTTTGTCGTAGTTGTGTTGACCTACTGAAAATGTAAAGATGCGCACCTGTGAGAAGAAAGAAAGTAAAAGGGTGAATATGGTGAAAAGCGAAGACGGCTGTATCCCACTCTCTGAACTTGTGTTCACAGTCCTACCGCTTGCTTAGGGTTGTATTTTTCAAAGATCTCCTCTGCTCTCTCTTCTCCTCCATCAGTGAAGAGCATGATAATCTTGTTACAGTTGGCCCTTGACACATTCATCTAGTCGATGCAAAGGAAAAATGTTTGCATTTTAACCAGTATTTAACCAAGGAAAGTGAATAACCACACATTCATATTGTTACGGGAAGAGGCAAGAAGTGGTTTAAAAAATAATTCAGTTCTTACACTGATACAAAAATCTGCAATGTCCGAAACAACCAGAAGAGGTCGATATATACTCACTCTTCATTAAAACACCACTGGGATTGAGATGTCAGTGTGTCCTATGTTCCATCATTATTTTCATAATTGAATGAAATTGATAAATTAAATGAACATAAATTATATCAGACTGTTAAGTACATTCACAGGGTTTCATCAAGCCTCTGGGTTGGTCTGCATATTTCAAGGGACATTGTTGGATAAAATAATTAAACACAACAGATGCAACAGCGACGTCCTCAGCGTTACCATCCCTACCCACATCCGCCAAACACACATACACACACACTCCTACGTCCTTATGTTAGCCAAACACAGATACCACACAAATATTCCACCACGCATGCCCACACTGACACTTTACCTGTGCGAGCTGCTTGAAGGCCAGCTCGAAGCCGCCTCTGTAGTTGGTGATACCCTTGGCAGTGATGCTCTGCACAGCATCTTTCAGCATCCTCTTGTTGCGGACGTTGGCCTGCACCAGGTTCTTAAAGCACGACGCGTATGTGGCATTGTCATTGAACTGGAGGGAAGAGGGAAGGAGGGATGATGGGAAGTGGAGGGAAGGCACTTCACACATATTTTCTGTTAAATATGTGGCCTGTATTTTCTTCGTTACAGAGTCATGCAGTGTCCCTTAAAATTATAGGAGTGCCTTAACATAAGGTATATCAAGAGAGAGATTAAACTGATTCCATTGGAGATCAAATAAAATAAATAATTATTGACAGATGTTATAAAGTATATAGATCTAATTTAATAACACTTCTTGGCTTTGCTGTTGCGAAAATCTGTCATGTGTGAAATGCAATCAGTCTTAATCAAATCTGCACAGACCGAAGGGAGCTAGAGGAGCAGAAGGAAGGATTGGCAGGAGAGCAGGTAGGGATGTGAAAACAGTGGCATAAGGAGGTAAAAAACAAAACAAAGAGCTTGATTATAGAGGGATTATGCCGTAGAGACAGACACTACTGTAACTGGTTAAATTACTTTTACACAGCTCTACATGTAAAGTGTCTTCAGATTAATATTGGTGAATAGTTAATGTGGAGGAACAGATGGAACCCTATCAATTCATGCACACACATGCACAACGGCATCTATGGAAGCCTGGGACATGGCTCATTAATACCTAACATCTGTTTTGGCCTTGACTGCAATCATGTTCAAAACACACACACATTCTCAAATTTGCACGCACACAAGCGGTCCACTGCTTTTACAGAACTTTTAGGATTTCTTGCAACACAAATTTGAATATCTGCAGATACTCACCACTAATCTGATTACACTGTTTCTTTTCTTCATTAATATTCACTTAGATCTGTACAGCTGGTTACTTGAATTGTACCTTTAGCTTGAGATTATCTAAAAGTCTAGGTGGAATTCTCAAGTTGAAAAACAAAGATCTTATTGTATGGTTACATAAAATGTCAAATAAGGGTGACAAAATAGTGGAATGGCACTGGAAAGATACTTTCTAGCTTTATACTCTCTGAGTATAATGACAAGGGCAGCTACAAAGACAAGTCCTTTTGAGATGTCTGACAGTATTGTCAGTTTTTTAAAGATAATCAGCACTTTTAAGTGAGGTGTCAAAGCAGACCAAATATTCTATATTATTCAAAAAATGATTCCCAGAAGCAAGAAGAAATGTTTCAGAGATGATTGCAACACATGCAAAACACAGTGTAAAGATATCAGAGTGGTTAATAGTGACAGTTTAAGCAAAATTATACAAGATAATAAGGAACACAAAATCCAGGATCTACCAGCATAGGACAAAATTTAACACAATTTATGTGTCACATCTTTGCTAATTTTTCTCTATTCACATGGGTTTATGATTTTAGAACGCCAAAGGATGCTGCAGCTCACAATGACTGTTTCCAACTATTCAACATGTTGGCGGAAGTTTCAGGGCAAATACTGCCAAGACATTCGTCCTCTGAACAGACGCACGCCTACACACACTAATATAAACCATCTTCAGTTAGAACTTCATCTAACTTATAAAACACATCTTAAAATATCTCAGACACAGTAATAAAAGCTCAGCAGAACAGCATACTGTATGTGGGCATGTTCTCTCTCTCTATATATATATATATATGTTTGTGTATTTAAAAAAATACTTCTAACTGTTTATAGTCACCAACACGGTCCTATACTGTTGATGTCTACCTTTTTAGTGCATATACACACATAGTATGCATAGATATGGGTTGCATACTTAAAATACTCTTAAAAAGTGTTCTAGAAAGCATTAATTAGTATATTAGTATAAGTATATTTAATTCTAATGTGTTAAGAAGCTTCCTGGAAAGAGTTATGTAAATTGGAACTAAGAATTATTGGGAAAATTAAGACAGTGTTCAATTGGAACCTACTAGGAAATTACGGGACCCATAAAATAAAGCATCACAAGTTTTATACTGCATTCAAGTTCAGGTAATTAAGGGTTAGACAGTAATTAACTGTTGGGTAATGGAATTTTATTCAGTTTCTCTGGTTAATAAGTTGTGTGTGCATATGTGTGTGTGTGTGTGAGTGAGACACCTCGGGGTAGTCACAGCAACATACTGGAAGCATAAAGGATCATTTAGATATACAGACATATATAGATATATGTACTTCATTCATACTTCAAACAGAGATATTGCTTATACATATTCACTCTAAAAACACAAAAGATATTGCCTTAGTGAGTGATTTAGACAGAATTATATACACACACACACACACACACACACACACACGCACAAACAAACAGAGCTGAGAGCAGACCCAGTCGATTTAATTACACTATTTTATTATGAAAGGCAAATTGTACCTTCAAAAAGCTTCAAAATGCTTCTGGAAGGTCTATAAACTGAGCTGGACGCCATCAATATTCTTATTATACCGTTGCCTGATTTCATTAACTTCAAAAGCTCTTTCACTTAGCTGATTTGAAAGCTCCAAACAAAAACATAAACCATTGCTTTATTAAGGGAAGTGAAAGAAAATGTAATTAATGTTTCATTTGGAAAGCAAACTGAAAAAGTAATTTATCTTCCCTCCTATTAGGAAGAAGCACAAAAAGGAGGTGAATAAGGATGGGAAGGAGATTTCAGATGGATTGCAGGCACATTCCACATTCCTTCATTTCTGGGCAGTGGATATCTGCTACTTCTGCCTGGAAGGTTTGACACGTTTGTGCTTGCCTTCCTTCTGACAGCCTGTTATTGTTTTCTGTGATTGGCCAGTTGACCCCTCCTTTTAACAGCTATGGGAGCCTTTTAATTCAGTTACATTGAAGGAATGTCATTTTGTTCTTATGTAATCAAATTTCTCAGAGAAGGGACAGATGAGACTGACTAATGGATCAATGACATTTTGACAATAAGAGTCACCTCAATTTCATTACTTTCAGTGTGTAAAACTTTTTCTCCTTTGTCCAATCAGATTAAAACAGTAGAGGACCTTCTGTTACATTCAATGTAAACAAGGAAAATAAGGACAAGTTGATAGTGGTTAATTCTCCTCACCAGAGAATATGTATTAAAGTGTTGTGTGTGTTTTTTAGATAGCTAAAAATATTAGCTAAGTTACACAAGCTTCGCTCACTAAGTGACGGACAGCACCAGTTTTATGGTTGCCTAGCAACAGCATGAAGAGGTGGATTCTAGCAGTGCTTCTAATGGTTCAAAATACAAGTTACAGTGGTGCTCTCCGCATTTCAGTCCTGAAAATGATGTGTGGTTACCTCCAACATGCCTTCTCAACTCCTCACAAATTCTTCCAATAGAGGGAAATAAGCACTGTAACCACTTAAAATTGTGTTATTTTTCTTTCTACAACTAATATTGCTAGGAAGCATGAATCTGCCTTATGCAGCTTGCTATGGAGCTTAAAATGATGATGGATGAATATTTCCTCGATCCCCATGTTAGTAAATCCTTTGATGCCTCAGATTCCTACAGAATTTCAATTAGGCTAGCAGAGGCTTTTCCACTACATGCCACTGATTCAAAGTGTGGGTCATAAATACAGCACACATTCATTTGTCAAACTTATCTTGTGGCATTTCAGGGCTTGCTCAAGCTGTGTAATGTGTTCGCTTTATTAGGCACACATACTCGGGATTCAGCTCTGATGCTCTTAAGACATGTCTCTCATACACATCCCTACATAAACACACATGCACTCACACACATAAACAGATGCTTTGAGTCAGACAAATGAGCACACAAGCAAGCATGCATGCATCCATGCACATACTGTATGCAGCCACAATAAAGATCCATCCATGCGCGGCACATTAAGTCACTCAAAAGGTCACTGCCATGTTTAAAACAATGACTCAAACTGCAGAAGTAAAGAAACTCAAACAACCAAGCCACAAATATTTCCACATTGACATTCAGCAATATGTGCACCTGGAAATTCAATACATATACAGAATCATCTCTCTGGACAGGATTTGGCTAAAAATATATATATACTTCGTAACTAAGTGATAGAAGTATTTCCAAAGTGAAAATTAGCATAAGCTGCTTTTATTTCTACTGGTGATGAAATGAAAGTATTAGCTGTGTGATACTCACATAGACCACGTTCACATAGTCATCATCAGAGAGGGTCTCCAGCATCTTGCTGACGGACGTTCGGATGAGTTTGAGGGTGAGACCTGAAACGCTGCCACTCCTGCAGTTTGGAACAAAGATGGTCTGTGTTTTACAGCATGAATCAATATCATAGTATATTTCTAATGTGAAATAATCTGGGTGATTTTCTGGAAATGTATGTCTGTCCTCCTCTGCTTTCCAATTACCACCACAGACAATTAAGAAAATGGATAGATGGATAAATAAAGCTAAAGTTTCCTATGGAAAAATATCTCTATCTGTCAATTTGCCCTTTGATATTTTATTACAGACAACTGGACCTTTTGCCTGATCAGGTCGCTGAAGGAAGGGACAGTGGGTCTCCAAAACATAGACATCCACACCAAACGTCATAGCAGTGTGTGAGATATCTTGCTATGCATCAAGAAGTTGAACAGACTAAAAAACAGTTTAAAGCAGTTTAAACTATTTATGAGCTACAAGCAGCGATATCAGATCTCATGACTACAAGTTTCTTCCATTAACAAGCAGGCTAGACACGTTAAGAAAAATGCTATCATTAGTAATCTTCATTAAATGCCATCGCCATATCTCAGCTAATGACTTGCACACAAACTGTGAATGTTTGCATAAAACGAATAACAAAATCTAAGCATTTAGCACTGTCAGGACTAGACTTCTTTGATAAATTTCTATATTGTACTGCTCCTGCTAAAACAAGTTGGGGACCGTGCACTGATGAATCTTTAAATACGCCACTAAATTGGTTCCTGCAGGTAAAAGGACAGAAACTGGAAAAATGGAGAATGAGCTTCAATGTTCTTTTCACCAAAGCTTTTAATCTCTAATAAGCCTCAACAATCCTCCATGTGCCAATTACCAGAGCTGTGTTTAGAGCTGCA
Source organism: Maccullochella peelii (assembly GCA_002120245.1). NCBI lineage: Eukaryota > Metazoa > Chordata > Actinopteri > Centrarchiformes > Percichthyidae > Maccullochella > Maccullochella peelii. Next base: position 31,014 of record LKNJ01000461.1, on the reverse strand, counting down.
AGTGGACAAATTTTATTTTTCATTCATCATACTGCGTTGTCATTTAGCTCTGGTGCTGTGCCATGAGTGTCATTTCATGAAACTCCACCCGAGTGGAAAAATTCAGACCAATCACTTTGTTGCTGGCAAGAATACACTACACTCACAATCACGTGTTCTTGCATGCAGAAGGCATTTCTTGTACTGTAGTTTCACTGGTTGTGGTAAATAATAAAGTGGGTAAACAATTGGTGAGTCATCGTCAATCATAAGGAAAAAAAATGCACCAATATAAAAATGCTATTAATGCTATTAATGCTATTAAAGGACAGGGCTGGCGTTATTTAATATTTTCCTTATGGTCAACAAATTCCATTAAAGACATAAACCAACATTGCGTTAGTCCGTCTCTTAATACTCTGCCTGGTCTATGGCATTCAGCCCTAAGCCTACTAAAGATGTAAAAACATATATCACCAATATATATTTTCATATTTTGAAAAATCGCTGGAAGAAACAACTGGACTGTAAAAGATGAAGTTGCCCAATACACTGACTGCTTTTTATTAATCAGTGTCACATGAACGCCGAGACAGCCGTGAGTGCAAGGCAGAAGCGCCCAGCAGGGTGAGGCCAGTCATAGAGTTAGCATCGGGGCCCCCTGGTGCACAAAAGAAAATAAAATCTGACTGTAATAGATGAATCATAAGGTCGTCACTCACGCATCCACCAGGATCAGCATGTCCTTGGGTGACGACGCCCCCTGAATGTACCTGGTGAGTAATAACAGACATACACACACACAAAGGTTGTGGGTATTGAGCACATAAAGAGATATATGCACAGAAGTGGGAAACACACACACACACACACACACACACACACACACACAGGTAATTAATACAATGCAGGTAACTCATTTCTAAGGAATCTATACAACACAAAGACTTCAGCACACATAATAGTTATGAGACATTTACGGTCTCCTAACTCTTATCTCTCTTTGAGCAAATAAACAATCACTTCCTATCATTTTCATTTGAAATAAATCAGACCTTAGAATTCTTTAATAAACAAACGGTTGTGTGTCTTTGTTCAGAGTTTGTGTGCTCAGTAGCCTATAGGGCTTTTGAGGCTAATGAAATTTAATAACACGGTTAAAACAATATTGGTAGCTTCCAGCCAGATTACATCATTTTTAGGAGACTAATGAAGCTTTTGTATTGGTACCCTTTGATCTGCAGTGGCTTAATCAACATAGTTCTCTGATGTGTTTGTTTGAGTGGGTTTGGCTTTGGTCAGAGAGATGGATTTGATTGTTTTAAACCGTGTGTGTGTGTGTACAGATGCTCTTATGTGTTATCTTTTTATGCAACATGCAAATATAGTTTTTGCAAATTAATATTTAATATGAAAATACATAGTTTGAATGAGCCACGTGTCTGCCCTTGACAACCACTAGAGAAATGACTGACAATGGGATGATTAGAGAAACAGAAACAATACAGCACATCGGATAACAAGCGCCTACACTCACCACGGTCGCCTGCGCACATCGTAGAGGTCGATCTTATTGGCTGAATTGCTCGAGTTCATCCAAGGGGATGCTGGGATTCGGCAGAAGAAAAAAAATTGGGAAAAGAAAGTATGTTTACTTCACATTAAGTTTGGATTTAAGGTCATTGAATAGGTGTGTCAGTGGCCAAATCCTCCTATCTTATATATATTCATATATCTTAATATATCTTGTATCTTCAAAGAATAATTGGACTTTTGGGGAAATAGGTTTATTTGCGTTCTTGCCAGGAGTTAGAGGAGAAGATCGATACCACTCTGATTTCTGTGTGTTAAGTATGCAACTCGAACCAGGAGGCGATAAGCTTAGGTTAGCTTAGCATAAATACTGAAAACAGGGGAAAACAGCTAGTCTGGCTCCAAAGTTCAAAGATTTGCCTACCAGCACCTCTACAACTCACTAAGTAACACGCATCTGATTTGTTTAATCTGTACAAAATTGAAAGGTAAAATTGGCTATGTTATGGTTATAGAGGGAGTTAAGTAGTGTAACAATGTCTTGGTGACCATCGGCCAGGGAACCAGCAAAGACTTTGAACTTTGGACAGACAGGTATTTCCCCCTGCATTAAGTCTTTATGCTAAGCTAACCTAATTGCCTCCTGGTGCTAGCTTGATACTGAGCGCGCAGCCATGAGAGTGGCATCAATCTTTTCATGAACTCTTGGCAAGAAAGCTAGTAAGCGTACAACATTTTCCAAAATGTCTAACTATTCCTTTAATGCAAGTATAGAGGACAATTCAAAAGTAAACTCTCATGACTTATGACTTTTGGGGTGAGATTTTGAATCAGAACATTATGAGAGATACAATGGTCATGACCGTATTCACATATATGTTTTTCAAAAAAAAAAAATGTGATTCATGGCTGTCGTGTCTCTTTCTCATCCCAAAGTCCCAAGAAAGAGGTGTGACAAGTTCAGCCAACAGCAACACAGTGTTCAGAAAGGTGCTTGTGTTTGCATGCATCTGCCTGCAACATGATTAAATGGCCCTTTGGTGACAATTTCTGTCCCCATTTCTGACCACAGGAAGGTCAGCGGGTTGTTGGCGTAACCCCATTGGCTGCTGGGCTGCTCACCTGGGAAGTACCGAGCCAATCCGGTGGCAGAGCCAAACACTTGCCAGAGGAGCGAGGGATCTTCTTCTTTGTTTTTCCGGAAAACATCCTCCAAGGCCTCTGTCCAATTTAGCTCATTCAAAATGATGGTAGCTGGAAAACACACACACACACAAACACACACACACACACACACACACACACACACACACACACACACACACACACACACACACACACAGAGAAAGATTAAATGAGTCACATTTCTAAAGAAGTACAAAATCATAAAAACCACACAAGCACAAAATGTCAAGGTTTTTCTAAACCACTTACTCTAAAAAAGCAATTCTGAAGAAGGAGAAACCATGCTTGAAAGTCTAAGACACACACACACACACACACACACACACACAGAGATTTGCCAGTATTAGGCTACTGACATTGACGGCTGAGCGGAAGCCTCCTCACAGATATTGAAACTGACGTCAATCTGCTATGATATTTCCATTTCTAGTACTCACACTCAAAACACACACCAAAATTTACAGTTGTGTAAAGTGAGCAAAAGAGAGGAAAAAGGGGAGAGGGGAAAGAGGGAGGTAAAAACAGAATGATTCAATCTGATATTTCTGGAATAAGACAAAATCATCTTCCGGGTATCAGGGGACAGACATACAGTAAACGTTTTGTTTACCTATTTGTCTGCAGGAGCTCTTACTGGCTTAATGCTCCAACAATCTAGTTTGATCGAAAAAGGCAGCGCTCTGCCTGGGAGAGTGGGCTGCATGTCAAAGTGATGCTGTACATGACTCATACTTGTGTGTGTGTGTGTGTGTTTTTGTAGATGCCCCTGTCTATACGTGTGTGCTTTTGTGAGAGCAACTGGATTAAAGGAACAACAAAGACCAAAAAAAAAGAAACATCAGGGCGAGACAGGGGATGGGCAGCAGGTCCGGGGTTTGTGAGGCAGAGTCGTACGTGATATACAACTATAAGCTGCGTGGTTTAAAGTGAGTTATGACGAGTTAGCGTGAAGCACCTGTACTTGTATCTCAGTTAGAGAATTATATTGACAACTCAGCAGGAAGAGGTGCCAGAAAGAGAAGCATGGCAGAGTGAGAGAGGGAGAAAGAAATTGAATTTAACCCTTAGCACTTGACTGACATTTGCCTGAAAAAAACCAGAAAGCTCATTGAGCCATACCTCAGTCAAATCAGAACACACAGACGTCACATACATACTTTTAGAGTCAGTGTAACTCAAATCTTGACTCAAAATAATCAAATTTAGACTTTCTCTTCAGTATTAAAAGAAATCCAGGCACTTGTTGTCTGTAAATCCATTGTTACAGTGCAAACAGAAACTGTAACTAGTGCAGCATGACTTTTCATGGTACAGATTCGCCAAAGTGAAGACCTATATAGGCTAAAACAAGACTCTAGAGTCATGCTTGCAGCTCTGTAAAGGTTGTACTTAGGCAAAGCAGTGCTTAGTGATAAATACTAATGTTAGCAAAACTCTTAACAGATTTATCACAAAAGGAAATAAGGAAAGAAAAAAAATCCATGGAAATTTGCTTCATTTTACACTATCAATACATTTTGTGACGTTGCTACGGCATAGACTGTCCTGCCAGCATGGTTCTTCTTTCCTTGTGAGATGTTTCCAATATTTTGTGCATCTAATTATATGAATGAGGGTTGAGTAAATATTAGAAACACCTCTCAATATACAGTAATAAAATACAACAGCACCACAAACTACAAGAAAAACTGCATTAGATTTAGGGAGGTGTAAGTAATAAACTGGCAGCTGAGTGTGCAATATTTGTTATGTGCTGAGAACATTTACACATCGAGGCAAAATACCCAACAATTTGAAATTGTGTAAAACATTTATTTTTATAAAAAAGTGTCCATAAACATTTATAGTACCACTCACATGCCAAGTAATGACATTTCTGAGAACCCAGCAGCAGAGTTACAAAAAGGGTTTCATAACCTGTTTTGCTTTTGTTCAGTGAGTACTAGTCTATTTGGATGAAAGTGCCACCAAGAAAAACTCCAAGTGTACTCTTCTAACAAAGTAAATAAGCAATGCCCAACCATAAAGTCTACAAAAATATTTTTTTTCTCTCACCCTCCCATTTCTGTGCTCACCGTCTTGTGACTCTCACGCTCCCTGTGGCCCCCCTCAACGCCACCTCCTTTACCAAGGCTCTATTTCCATGCTTTGATAAAGAGAGAGTTTAGGCCAGGCCTTAGATGGCTCCCTGTGGTATTGTAGAGCAAAACGTGTCCAAATGATAAGTGGTGACAATTTGTTCAGGCCTGATCTCTCTGCTCCTCGAGGATGGCCCTTAATGGATTAGTCCTGCTGGTTTCCGTGACATCAGTAACAAGAAGTCTCAGGGTAACAAGGTACATACAGGAAGCAGTGGTATTTTCCCCCCCATACTGCTCACACTGAACAGTGAACTAACAAGGAAACAGCACATTCTGTATTTCATTTGACCACCAGCTGCCACTGCAGGAAGTCAATGTAGTGACCAACCCATTAGGTGATTCATGTCAGTGTAGATACACAATGAGGAAGAGAGACAAAATAAATGACTGAGATGGAGAGTGTGTCCTCACTCACTGTGTCTGTTTTTATGTGTTTCCTTTGTGTAAAATTGACAAACCCATTACAGTCTCCCACAGGAATTTGGATGCAGACACACATTACACCCCCCCTCCCAATGGGCAGGTCAGACACCACTGATGAGCCCTTAGCAACTACATCAAAGGCGTGGCAAGGCAGTATCCTCTAATCTCAGCCAAATACTGGAACAAAATCACAGTTTCAGTGTTAACAGATCCATCTCTGTGGCGAAATGTCTGTTACTTGTTCGAGGTCACAATGATGAGAGGAAGAAATAAGAAGTATCACCGTTGCAATGCAAGCTCTGGTCAGCTCTATTTGTCAGGTGTGGCGTCACGGCCTGAGGGACTTCGAGGGTGCGTGTGTTTGTGTGTCTGCATGCTCAGATAATCAAACAGATATTACTAACGCCTCAAATAAAATCAGATTTCAGTAAAAGTGTTTTTCTTCAGGGGTTGAATATACTAAATGATAAATAATAAAGCAATGTCCATTAATTTTTTAATGTTCTACAAATGAGTTTGCAGTGAGATTCTGTTTTCACTCTGATGAGATTAGAGAAATGACACAACACAATGCGTGAACGGAGAAATGAAGAAGAGAACAAAGGAAGCCACTGGGAGTGGCACTTTTAGTCAGCTGGCACCGAGCAGTTGGCGCAGAACTTGTGTAACGTGTAACCTATGTGTAACAGGTACATGTGTGGGTACAAACATGTGTATACTACTTTATGGGTACAAGTTAGAAGAATTAGATGTGGGCCCGCCATGAATGAAATTAACAGGTTAGATGAAAAATAAAAACAGGCAAAATAAAAAACAATAAACTCCAGTTTTGCAGTATTTTTTATTTTCCCCTTTACCAGCATAATTTTAACAGTTACAGGTGGGTCACACCAGAAAGTGGTGCAACCTGAACCTGGCAAAATAGGAGATGCTAGAGGCTTGGTGACGTAGGGACTACTCACAGGGCTAGTTGGTGAATACTGACAAGCTAATGGCTAACATGCTAGCCAGTCAGGAACATGCTAGTGCTGGTCAGTCACAATAGCTCACAAGCTTCTTCCCATTTTCTTTGTACTATGCTATTGACTCCCCTCTAAAATTTGGTTCTCAGGATTTTCTCCTTGTGTCAATTTTTTTTAATTGACACAAATAATGTAACAAAAAAAAAGGCTAGAAGCTCGACAGTCAAAAACATGAAATGAATGATGAATGGGGCGAGAAGACATGGGAACTGAATATGGAAAAGAACATACAAAATATTCCTTGTGAGGCATGTAGGTGCTTTCAAAAACAAATCAAACAGGATTCTGGCAGTGACTGATGAGGGTGACAGCAGTGGGAGGAGGTGAGGGAGAGGAGGGAAAGCTGCACGGTGCCTTGCCAAGTGATGTTTGGGTGTTCCCTGTCATCAGCTAGCTGGTGGCTGAACCGCCTGTGTATTTGAAAGTAATTACATGGTGGGGGCTGAAGTGGTGAGAACCTGCAATCATCGTATCAGAAGGGGCCCTATACTTGATGATACTTCGCCACTCACTATTGATTGTAATGTGAGCACCAACGCACCCTTTTGCAGGCATTCACACAGCACTGACATCCCCTTTAGCTTCTGACACACCTTAAGATTATCAGTTCGACAAAGACCAGACAATCAGACATAATGTATCTTTCCACCAACACAGATAATTTTCTCTTGACAGTAAGAAAGGAGTACATATTTAACAGTGTGAATACAGAGGACAACACAGTGAACAACCAGTATTTAAGGCAACATGTCCCAATGGTGCATGACGTGCATCAAAACACTCATTCTTATTGTTGAAAACCCACAAGACACGCCACTCTCCTACATCCCAGCATCAACATGTCAACTCTCCAGAAAAACTGCAATTTAATCACATTCACACCCAAGATCTGCACAATCCAGCCACTGTACACTGATGACTTTATCTACAATGCTACGTCCTGCGGCTGGTGTGTGTTGCACTTAAGAGATGCATTGCTAGGCACATTGAAATTCCTCAATAACACAAATCCTCACCATTCATTCGTCAAATAGATTTGCCTCACAAATTGATGCTGTAATTTGCACTGAAAATAATAAAAACTGTGGAAATCACACTCAAAATGGTTATGGCCAGGGGGAAGGGATAAAGAGATATGGACACCAGCACACGCACATACTTGACTCCCATATTTATCTCTGTAGCGTGAGCAAGGTGTGGAGGTCATGACGGTGAGAAAAGCCCTTTTGGTAATCTCCACTGCCTTGAGATCAGGAGCAATTACTCAATCTGTTTGTTATCAACAAACACACACATACACACTGATGGCTGCCTTCTTGACTGACAGTCGAGCCACTTGGCTCATGAGGTTGTAAAGGTTCCACTTGTTGATACTGGTTACCATTATTGGGAAAGAATTCAGCAATACAGTATGTGACATTGCAGAAATCCCTTTCACTACTCTCATAGAAGTTTTATGGCCAGCTAAAACATGATTTCTCTGAGAACTTTCTGGCATGGAGGGGAATCCAAATGCGATTCCCAATAAGCTGATTAAAAAATCTTGGGAAGGCATCCAACTTGTCGCAAGGACACCGGTCGCAGACATAATGACAGTGAGAGGGGGGAAGAAGAAGGAATGAAGGCTCACAAGAGGCAGCGAGCTCTGTAAACGAAATAGGACGTGTATCAAGTGGCAGAAGAGTGCAAAAAATAAAAAATAAATCAGTTTATACGCCGTGAGCTCTGCCACAGGGGCTGTGACTTCAAACAAACACACTCACATACACAGTGTCACAGTATCTCAGCACGTCACAGTGTGTGTGTGTCTTGGGCTGACAGGTGCCACACAGCGTTGATGCAAACAGGCATCAGATGAGCCTCGAATCTCCTGCCAAGGCTGCAACGCTCTCCTCTCATCACATCCACGCCAATCTGCTTAATGAGCGAGAGGACACGCATACGCGGCCATGAGATCCATATACAGTACAGTAGGTGCATGCGATGTGACACACACATGACACACACTCACACCCCAAGTGTTTCTTCCTCTCTCTCTCTCAAACACATTCACACACACAAACAAACTCTGATTTATCTCCAGCGTGCATGCACGCACACACATAAATGCGATAATGAATCCCAGTCTGACCACCCACACTGGATCAGCAGGGAGAATAGATTCCAATCAGCAGGACTAATGCGGGGGAGAAAGACAGTAGCACATTTGTCTCCACACACCCCACTATTAATGTGCTTAATAAAGTGGAGTGAGGGATGAGGGGAGGATGGAGTGATGGAGGGTGGCGTGAAGGGGTAGAGCTGTAGAGGAAAAGAAGGAAAGGAAGAACAGAGCAAGGTGGTGAGGAGGAATGAAAAACAGCATATGTGACTAAATACGCAGGGAAGAAGATATGGAAAAGGAACTAAAAAACAAACCAAGGAGAAGGGAAAAGGAGGAAGAGGAAGGAATGAAAATGGGTAGGGGTTGTGGAGAAAGTCTACAGCAATCAAAGAAGAAGAGGTGGATCACACATCTCTCCTTCAGCATCAGTAAAAACCACAAGGATGCCAGCATTGTCTAGACAAAGTCCCCTAATCAGGTTACCAGTCTTTCCTCCACACAACAAGATAGAACACCAGGGCGTGTCTAAGTATGTGTGTCTCCTTCTACACACACAAAGACAAACACACACACACACACACACTCAGATACACATTGCCATGGCAACGCTGACAGTGCTGGACAGCCGGAGTGGCATCAATGTGGCAGCCCGTCCTTGGAGATAGAGAGAGGGAAAGAGAGAGGGAGCACCAGCTTGGCTTTTCTACTTTGCTAACCAGAGCTCCACCCAGATCCCACCCTCCACCACCTGCCTGAGTTGGAAGAGATCAAAAAGATACCACACACACCCTATAAGCCACAATGCTGCAGTAGAGGACAGTTAAATGGTCAGTTCATCAACATTACAAAAAGAGAAAAAATGGGTTTTGAGATATCTGTCTCAAATTTCAACAGCATTATTATTATTCTAGATAATTCCAACCAAAACAATCTGCATAGCTAGATACCACTAGAGGTTTCTTATGGAATTAAGGTAAACCAACTGTTAAAAAAAAATACTCTAGCACCTCTAAAGCTCAGTAATTAGCACATATCTCGTTCATTTAATTTGCACACAGACCAAAATTTTAAAACAAAAAGTTGTGGTTTTACGGGGAGTTATGTGCTGTAATTATTTATCATAGTCTGGGTGAAAGAAATGCTATAAGGGGATTTGATGCAAATAAAAGATTAAATGTAATGTACCAATGCAGACCTGGCTCATAAAGTTGACATCACTTACTGAACCAATTGCACTTGACTTGGTTACAAATTGTGTCAATTCTAACAAACATCCAATTGAGACCCTGCATACAGAATTATGCAAAGGAACTCTTGTAATTAAAAGATCTGCCTTAAACAAAGCAGGACACGACATAAAGATAGAAGAGAATATAGAAAGAAAGAAAGAAACTGATGAATCACACTTGGAACAACCCCCTCCTCAACACCCCAACCCACCCCCCGCCCTTTCATCATTATAACTGTTGCATGTAAAAATAACTGTGCATTTGACCATTTGGCAATGACAAAAGTGTCTGCACAGTCAGAGGCCTCAGAGGCCTCAGAGGCCCGTCACTCTGCACATTTATGGTCCACCTTATGTCGAGTGACTTGCTGTATAAGGGCATTAAAGTCATGTGATTGAGTCTACTGCATATAGCATACCCAGTGTGACGACCATTACCAAAATTGATTTTGAATGCTCAATCAATGCCAAGGAGTCTATTAGCTCATGCCTGGGTATAAGGAAATTATTTAACTGTTTTGATGCCTGCTTTATTTGTGTATTGTTAAATGTAGTGTGTAACGTGAAATTATATCATTTTAGTTATAAAGTGTTATGTTAAGCAGTGTGAGAGGGCAATGATGTTGTTTTGCTATATTAGGTTTCCCTAAAGTTTGGGCTATTGCATTTCTTTGGGTTGAATTTCATTAGGATTATCATGTGATATCCGATCACATGTCAATTCGAATTCAATATACATTCTTTGTCTCATCGCAAGCTTCCCTTCATGTTGTCTCCATTTTCTGAAGCCATGCCTTTGTCCTCTTATTGCGAAATCTCCTTCCCTTCATATTAAGTGTGTGCATGTATGGTATGAGAGTGTATCTGCAAGGAAGGACATGACCTGTACTGTATGTTTCTGTGTGTATGTGTCTATCGAGACATGTCTGCATCCTTGTGTTTGTGTGTGTGTCAGTCTGTCCTTGCAGTATACTCATTAGTGTCCTAGAATAAGAGGCTAATAACCCAGAGGATATGCCTGTGTGTGGGCATGAGTATGTGGGCAAGTATGTTCCGCTCCGGTTTGTGTATATAGTCATCCACCCATACATTTCAGTTCATTTATCTCTTCCAAGGAAGCTTGTGCTTCTTTAACATATTGCTGTTTTCAAATCACTGGTAAAAGGACAAATCAGTGTGTGTAAAGAAATACTGTATGAGACAACAGACACTGTGAACAAATAAAGCAACTCAGTAACCACCTTTTTCACACAAACGTCATAAGAAAACAACATATGAATACATAACTAAAACACTCACCTCTCACCACAATCAAAATACACCACCATGTATCATGTATCATATCGTTTTCACTCAAACACGCATGTAATGGTAAAAGGTTACAACCTGCTGCAATAACCAAAGATACTGATACAAAAGCCATTACCCTGATGCTGACATTAATTTTACAGCACTGTCCGTTTCACATTTCACACTGTAAGGTCATAATGGATACAACTCCAATTATGTGGCTCTTGATGACTCAAACTTGTCTAAAAGAGTTTAAGGCTGGCCACATTCTATAATAGCATTCTTTATTATACCAGATTTAATTACTGTAAGCCAAATCTAGTTTGACTGGTGGCCTGTCCAGTGTGTTTTCCGGCTTTGTGTCCAATAAATGCAGGGAGAGGCTCCAGGAGGGGGGAGGGGGCAATTCTTGATGAAGTTATGGCCCTGTATGTGATTACCCTTAGATCAGCTTGATTTGAGAGAAGTGTAATCATTCCACATAGTGCTAGTAGTAAGGGGGGCAAGGGAAATATGACATATGGCACGATCTGATATCGCAGTGTTGGTGTTGTTCTTGCATCATACACCATAACTGACGCTGCTCCAGGAAGATCATTGCAACTGACCAATCACGTTGTTGTGATGTCATAGCTTTGCGACTGTAGAAAAAAGACCAGAAAAATGCTAAAAAAAATGCTTCTTCCTCGCATGCATATGCAGTGGGGAACAGAAGCTAAGCATTAAAAATGAAAAATGACGCATTAAGTGCAAGCATAGAGTTTGATCGTGTTCATTTACATTTTGTTTACAGTAATACTACACATAAATATTTAATTCTTTGTTTCAGAGTTACACACCTTGCACTCGCCAGTAGGTGGCAGAAAATGATGCGTTAACAAGACTAGGAGTCTACAGCCACGCTAGTGGCTCCGCAATGCTATACTTGGATACAGAGGTGTTTTGAGGTAATTGCTAATGTCAGTGACAGTGCTAACATGTGGATGTTTTGCAGATATAATGTTACTATGTTCATCATCTTAGTTTAGTGTGTTAGCATGGATAGCACTAAAGCCATTATGGTTCATCCTCTGGGCACCATGGATATCTGTACCAAATTTCATGGCAAATTATTTAACAGTTGTTGAGATATTTCACAAACAAACAAAAACGTCATCCTCATGGTGGCAGAAAAGTCAGGGGATCTCCAAAGTGATTTGGATTCATCCTCCGGGAATACATTTGATTGCCATCGATCAGTCCCTATTGCCATGCCACTAATGTGACTAAAAATTTTACTCTGCACAACACTATGTTTATATATGATATATGAAACAATGACCTAGAAAATTATCTTAAAACAGTGAAATAAGCAGTGACAACAGAAAAGAATGAATCTAAGTTTGTGATAAACACACCAAAACAACTGACAGCTTCATGCAAATAAAAAAGCACCCACAAAAAGACACTGGCAGACGCACTGACATTCTGTGCAACTGTCCCGAGAGGTCAGCAGGGTTAGCGATGAACGGGAGGGAAAGGAGCAGCTGGTGAGCAGGGCAAAGAGGGGGCTAGAGTGTGCTGACCATTGGGTTGCTGGCATCTGGGCTATATTTAAACTAGAATGGCCTAGCCTTGGTGTGGAACTGTACGCTGCCGAAAGCGCTGGGAGGCTGAGCTCCACATCATGGGAACGTTCTGTAGATACTGGACATAGTGGTGACAGGGATAAAGAGAGACAGAGAGCAGGGTGGGAGGTGGTGTTTGCTATGTATTACTATTTATAATAGAGGAATGTGTAGACGATATGAGAGAGAGTATGCATTTCTCTACAATGAATGTGTATATGTGTTTCAACTTACAGCCTTCATATATATCCGTAGGGATGTGGACGGCGGTGGTGTTGTAAGAGACGAGTCGTTTGAAGTCGGGGTCTATCTCGAAATCATCTGGAACATATCGGTTCTTCATTCTCTTTGCATCCTCTGTCTGATTAAGCTGCACAAAAAGGGGGAAAAAGCAGAATCTGGAGTTTCAAAACCATCTTGCAAAGAATTTTTTGGCTTAAGAGGGGTCTCTGCATGTGTGCACACCCTCTGTTTGTAAACATATTGTATGTGACAAGGTGTCAATGTTGACAAAATTTTTAATGTTGAAATTTTAGGCAGTGAAACATAAACCCAGTCATCCAGAGAGAAAGAGAAAGAGGGGAGAGGGTCTGTCAGTCAAATACAGAGTGACATTAGTGTGCTGTGTGTGTATCATTCTTTCCCACTGGGAGAGTGTAGGGGAATTCGATGCTGATCCCTGTTTATAAGAGCAGACAGATGACGTCTGAGGCCAGGGGAAGCATTCACTGTCTCATGTGTTCAATGTCTCATATACTCATGTGTTTCTGAGTGTGGGGCCCAAAATGTGTACTGGTTGTTATGCATAAAAAACCCTTCTTATACACACATGCATACCTTAACAAAGTATGGATATAACATCAATAATAATAAAAATAATATCAATTAAATCTATCTATTTGGTTTGCTGTCATGGTAATAATCTCTGGAGGGCTGGATATGGGTTGCTTGTGGTGTTTTATTTGATAATTTGCAGAATATCAGAATAGCGGGATTCAGTTGTACTTACGTCCTCTTTGGCATTGTAGTAAACAATTTTGTCGGCCTGCAAAGAGAATGAAGGAGACACAGGAAAAGATGAGCATTGAATGACCAAACAGAGGAAGTACATATCTTTGAAAACTTAATACCAGGCTGAAAAACAGCATTTTACTGCCCTCTCTGGTTGAAATTTTCAATGTTTTACCTCTGACCACAACCAGCATCAGTGAGTTGGGTGTGGTTGGTGCTTTGTAGCACCTGTAACCACAACCAACAGTGATGTCAAAGTGTACTGACACATCCTGGAGTACACTTCTGCATCACTGCAGCAAGGTGAGAAGTCAAAGCACAGGAGGTCAGCAAAAACAAAATTTCCAGCTGCCGTTAAGATGCTATTTTAATCCACAACTCTGTCTAAGTCTCCAAATGGGTGCCAAATGTGTCCACTCTCTTGGTGTCTCCTATACTTAATTTCCCTTGTTACTTCTTTTCTACATAAGGAATAAACAACACTAAAAGCCTAAAGTCCCACTAGAAGCTGCATGCATTACATCAAATATCAAAATGCTGGACTGAACAAACAACACACCAGCAATTTTACTATTCTTAGAGTCTTAGCAGTAATGAGGCTAAAATGTGAAGTTTGCTCTACAGATGGCAGTTGTGGAAAGGCCATGGCACCATTAAAATCAAGTGGGTTTTTCCTGGGAGAATACACTCCTCAAACTGAGTGGCAATCTGCCATGTCTGCAAAGTTGACATTTTGACAGGTGGTTTGTGTGGAAACGTTTAAACCTTAACCTTAGAGGAGCATGAACATACTCAGGAAATGTCACAAAAGTATTAGCACTCCATCTGGCCACTAGTTTTCAAGATACAGTGCTTTGTCTTGGACAAAAAAAAGGTCAAAGGGAACTAAACTGATAGACTAACCGACTATTGCAGATGCTAAAGATACTCCCTTAAAATGGCTTTAGTCTAATCTAAAAAGATGACATGAAGTAAGTAAAACTTACATACTTTGTTGTTTTTTTGTTACATCTGCAACTGTGGATATAATTTGAATCTTGCTACATTTCCTTGCAAGGCAGTGGTCTGTGTTTGACACTGAGGATCAGTGAAGTAAGTGGTGTTGTTTTGCTCTCACGCTGCTGGGCTTCCTGTCAGTACACAGGCTAGCAGGGCGCTAACAAGCTAGCCTAGCTGCTGACATAAGGATGCCCTGGAGCCACAGAGCTTGTTCACCGATTCCCGACACCTGCCTACCACTTCTAGAGCTGCAAGCCAACAGGATGGCAACTCAAAGAGATCTGTGACTCCTCCTGCCACTGCTACTGTTACCTTAGCTCAAACAGTTTGTAATTAGCGCACAGTAAGCGATAAAGCTGTGCAAACTGTGCCAAATGCTAGCATCTGCTCTCTTTTTGCTGTTTTGACTGTTAGTGAGTTATATCAGGAGACGTGTAAGTTCAACTATATGTGCAAAGAGTAGGTGTAGACGAGTTGCAGATGGGACAGGGCTGCTTGGCTGGCAGGAGAAAAGAGCATTGCAGCAGTCAAGGCGTGAAAAAATTAGGGTATGGATTAGAAATTCTAGATCTCTGGTTGATAGCATTGATTAGATTTTTGCAATGTTCCGGAGTTGGAAAAAGCAGTTTTACACAAGCTTGTTTATGTGTGGGTCAAAGTTCAGATATTGGTCAAAGATTACACCCAGGTTTCTTAAGGAGGGTTGTACATTGGTGGCCAGAGGGCTGATACACAAACAAAAAGAGCTGATAACAGGAGACTGTGCCATGATGCTCTCTGTCAGGTCATGTTACTGCAGACGATGTGCACCTTAAGAGGTGATGATAACACTAAGGTCACACCATCACACCCCTCAGGGCAGGTTACAGTGTGCAAGAACACTTAATGTGTGAGAGATGGAGAAAGGCGTGTAGGGAAGGGGAGAGTTAGAAAATAAACTATGCTATTACTTATGTGGTGGGTTTGATTTGTATTGCCAAAACAGTGTGTGTGTAATCTGTATCTTGTCTGGATAAGAAGATGCTTGTTAATGTACTGCGATCCAACCTCTGCCAGGTGTAACTGCAGTTCATGTCTACGTTTGTAAAAACCTAATGACTCACTGAAAACTCTGCTCCCACCAGTTATGGTGCTTCTCCCTCACATTCACAGCAGTTGCAAACACTGGTCTGTCAGTGGAGTCATAAAAGATGACCTTTTTTTCCACAAATGAAAGTTAATACGGGTTGTAAAGTATTGTAGTTAATAATGTGCAATGTTTATTTTTGACAACGACCCACTCATACATAAAAATGAGATCAAATCAGAATGCAACAACAAGAACTAATATAAATAGAGAAATAAACACAATGTAATTAAATTGATCTCTTTAGACAAGCTAAATATAGATTGTATTTTAATAACGTGAAATTAAGTGTAAATAGGGCCAAAGTCATCATATTACACTGAACAGACACATGTAAGTGTGTGGTTCTATTGCAGCAGTCACACCTTTTAAGTGTTTAAAGTCAGCAGGGAGAGGTGCCCAGCAGTACTGGCCCAGTTATCAAAGGTGACAGAGAACAAACGCATGCGCATGAACACACACACACACACACACACACACACACACACACACACACACACACACACTCATGCAGCACACATGATGCTCCACTTAGTATTTCAAATACTCATGAGTTACTATGATAAAAATCCATACAATATGTTTCATGTTCACATTACAGAAAATATAAATCCCACGCAGGATGCTCACACCCCGTGGTAACAGAATTTACTGGAATATATTGACCAGCATACAATCATGCAGCGTGTATGCTTTGTAAAAACATACAAATAAATTCACACAAAACGTGCACAGCGTAGATTAGCCTTTTTGCAGATGCTAAAGGCTGATAGACAGTACACAAAAAGACATACATGCTCTCTGTGCAATGAAGGTACACACAGGTTAAGCTGAGTGTAAAAGGCTAGCCTGAGGCAGACACGGCACTGTCTGAAGTTACACTACAGCTGTGGTTGCACATACAAAGGCATCACATTCTCTTTCTGACACAACTACAACAATGCTAGAGCTGTCAGTTGTAGAGGTGAGAAACCCTGCAAAACTCTTATGGCTATCAAAATAATACAAATCTCTGAAGCCATTAAAGGCCTCAGTACATATCTGCAATCTATGTGGCTCTATAAAATCAAGTACTAAAGTGTGTTGTAACTCAGTTATTCAAAACAATGAATACTTCTCCCATCACATAATTGTGCCTCACCAGTCAAATAGAAAAAGTCTCTCCTGAATCCAAAAAGACATCACTGATCACACTATGCCTTGGATTTCTGACAATCCATTGCCAAAACATGGGCTTACAGATCAAATGACTTTCTCTATGAAGAAAATGAATAAATGCTAGCCCCGAACACAGGCCAAGTCAACTAATGACTCCTGTCTACCACATGTAACTGAGCTCAGCCAGACACCCTGGAAGCTGGCAAGTTAAGCTTGATGTTGTGTAGTGTTGGGTGGAGGATGGACAGGAGACTTACATCTATTGCTATGCTGCCATTTTTTATTGTTTGGATAAGAACAACACATGCACACAGCAGCATTGGTGTATAATACAACGAATAAATTAATCCATCCCCAGAGAGGATTTTTTCCTTCCCCGTTTTCTTAGTGCAAGACATCATGCAAGAAGTTGAAAAACATTTAATGGAAAAGAATCATTAAGGTTTGGCAAACAACACTGAAGAGTTTTTTAAATTAATATGCTAAATGGTGAGGTTGAATTTCTTTGAAGTAACAGTATGTACACACAATATCATTTGTCATCTGTTAAATGGCTGCCAAGAGCGTGAGGCTTTTCTCATTGCAAAGCAGGGGAAGGAAATTTGCAATTTGCATTTATTATGAAAAGGCCGGCGCTAAAACACAGCATCACTGGCTGTGAATAGCCGACAGAGCTGCATTGTAATTCTCAGAGAGACTGCCATTGTGGAGTGGGGCATTGCATTCATTGGACCAGCAACTGGGTAAAGTAATTGAATGAGTAAAATAATACTATGTTCATATTATTTGCTGTACAATCCCTTCTAATGTATTCTTAATACTATGATTAATGGACAATATCAGAGAGTGAGCAGTGTGTGTGCATCTGTACGTGTGTCTGTTCACCATAAGCATGCCTGCTTTGCCTATTATTTAAAATAATGAAATTCAATCTTGTATAGTCATTATAGCACTATTGTCATTATGATGAGATTTGCCATCCAATTATTACAATCATATTGGATCATGAATAACATGACCCTTCTCTCGCTTCTCTTATGGAGCCAGTTGATCTGTATGTAACGCAGCCCGTGTTAATGAACATATCAGAGCGGGCTCTAGCCGCTCACTCACCTCACTGTCGTCCCTCCACTCGTGCTCCATTTGAAACTTTTCTGCTTCTGATGCCAGCCTCTGAGAGGAGAGGAGAGAGTAGAAGGAGAGAGGAATACAGTATGTTAGACCATGTTTAATATTCTCGTCAAAATTTAGAATTTAAGATTTTTTGGCTGTAAGGCTACATTACTGTCAACATCATGACAACAGCTTTGGCCCCCAGCCCTCACTTTGTCCAAGGAAATCTCTATACCAGGGTAATCTTAAAAAGAAATGCAGTAGAAAATATGGATAATTAAATATCAGAGTTACATGTCAAGTCATGACATCTAGCCCTATGGCAGCTCAAAGAGGGTGCTGCTGACATGGGAACAGTGTGTTCAATGGAAAATACCTGATTTCCTGTCAGCGCCTGCAGGTATGAATTAGGACTAGCTGTGACACAATGTTGCGCTAAAATTAGACCCCAACCTATTCCATCTTTTCCCAGATCTGGTCCTAATGACTAGGTTAATGGGTTTATAATGAGCCCAGCTTTTAATCTGTACCTGGTCCAGAAATGCACTGTACTATTAATTTCCCCTGGGAAATATCAAATCCAGCTCTTCTTGATTCTGTGTCTGGCACTAAGGGTTTCAAGATACACAGAAGGAGCAGAGATTTGATGGGGGCAAAGGAGTAAATTAATTTATGAAATGAGAGGAGGAGGGGGTTGAAACACTGAATTATTGAACTAATTCTGCTGTGAAATTAAGCAAGACAGTCGCAAGAATCAAAGAAGCAGAACAAAGTCTGAATGTGATTCGCACGCTGGGATATTAGTCGCAGTGTTTGGGTGCACAATCAGCCCTTAAACATGACACCAACTGTGCATTTTCTTTGTTTGTAATTTTGGAATCACTCATCCAAAAGCACTAAAAATCTTATACCGTCAGTCTGATGGTTGAGAGATAACAAAAGTGCCAACATTTTTAGCCTCTTGTTCCTACACTGCTCCTTCATTCTTTCTCAAAGGAAGCCCCCCTTACTGCTTAATCAATTGGCACTGAGGCAACATTTTGATAATGAAAACCCCCTCCTGCAGATCTGGCTTCAGATGACTCGTTATGCCGTCCCATAATGCATACCGGGCGCTGACACTCTTATGGTTTGAAACACGGTTACCTCGACAGCCTCTCAGTTGTGTCTCATTAGGGGGGAAATTTAGCAGCCGCTGTCAGAGACAGTGGGACATCGCGGCTAGCAAAGGAGCAAAGGTCAAATGGAGCTATGTGTGCGTCTGTGTGGTTAAAGCAGGGGAGAAAAGCATCACCGCATTTTGAATACTAAACATCTTTGTATGTGTTAGTGTGCACCGGAAGGAATGCATATGTCACTTATGGGAAAAAAATTATTGGGCTATATTTAAATGACATTTCTTGTATACAGCCTTCCAGATGGTCGTCAACCCTGCTATCGCTACGTTAGCTTTTAATATTTCTGGCTCTCCATGCATTCACACGCAAGCATTTCTCGAATATGGCTCTCGACAGCTGGGTTATGGTGTTTATTTTTACTGCACATGTACAATCACACAATGCAGATTTAGTTGCCAGTTGCCAATGGCTCCACAGCTGCATTGGCTTAATGGAAATATACTGTCGGTTTCCAGTCAGGTCATTATTGGTGCAAAGAAAGATTGGGGGGTGTGTTTCAATCAATCTAATAAACTGCTTATCTGATGTTGTGGTCACAAACCCATTGATAGTGATTTACTCTGGAAGCACTCCAATTTAAAAAGAAGAAAAATGTACAATAAGAGGCCAATAGGTTTGGTGTAGCAATTTGGAAAGAATTGATATACATGTATATACAGTATATCAGACTGAAACTTATGATTACACCAGAATGTATCACTTAATGTGTGTGAAAGACATTAACAGACACATTACGCATTAAGTAATGTTTCATTCAGTTTACTGTGTTATTTAACTTAAAGTAATTTATTTGCAGGTGCAACCTGACCCTGTGTTTGACTCCTCTCAGCCAACAGTTAGAGCTGTCAGAACAGAACAATGAGGATCTCTTCAGCAGACCAAGAGGTCAAAGAGTCAAAGGTCAGCAGATGTTGTGGTTTCTTCCACTTATCTTCTCTTTCATGTTTAAACTGCAGTTTCGCAGCATGGTCTTGCAACACCTTTAAATGGTGTTGGAGCAACATGTCAGATAATAAGTCAGAGAAACTAGGATGCAAAACAAATTCACAAAGTTCGATGTATTCCAAACTCAGAAAAAACTACAACCTATCACTAGAAAGTGCTTTAATTAATGAGAATAAATAAGCACAACAAAAATATGGACTTGTTAATGAGCTGGCATTACATTTTATGAAATCAGCAAGCTGCTACAGAATGACTAATGAGAGCATATTGCTGAGTTACAGAACAGACAATGAAGATGATCTATGCCTGGTTCATGTTGAGAATAAAGAGTCAGCATGTGGTTTTAGTTACGGTGTGGAGAACAGCGACACATCTAACTCTGGTGCCATCTATTTGTTTTGAGTTACTGGTGGGGGCAAAACCTTGTTTTTTTATTGTCAAATGCAAAACTTGTGCACATGTGCACTCACTGGGATAGAAGAGACGTGTAACTGAATAATTGATGTACTCATGTACTAAATATATTAGGTATTAGAAAGAGACAATTATACAGCCCAGTTTTCTCTGTTGCTTCTATCTAACAATGAGCAAGTAGGAAAAAATGTTTAACAAGCTGCAAGTGACCACATCAGAGCAGATCCCCCATAAATCCACTGTATTCACACGCTTATAATGAGTGTGTGTATGTGTGTGTTTGTCTTCTGTTTGGAGAAAATGAATCATGTCCATTGTAATGCATTAAATCTCCTACTGATGTCACTACACGAAGATCCAAGTGGAATGATTTTTGCTACAAAAAAATGGGATTTCTGAGGAGCTTTTTAGGAACTATAAAGCACATTACTGTATAATAAAATTGAGCCAAAAGTACTAGTAAATACACATAAGTAGTTTTATCAATGTAGAACAATGTTTTAAATTTAAGTGACTTGAAAAAATGTGACAAATAATGTATGATCCACTAGTGTATTTGTCTACAATATAAAATACAAACACATGTACCCAGCGAAGACAATCCTGATCTCTCTTGCCAGCAACTGCTCTTGAACACAGCTTTTTGGATCTATAATGTAAAACTTTCTCACTGTTTTGTTCTCTCTACCTTTGGTATCTTGTTAGAGGATGATAGTGGAAGTGCTGGCTTTCTAGTGATCAATCACAGCTCTCACTTAGCTATAATGGAGGACAGACTTGTCTAATTTAGATGAGTCTTCAGGTCTGAATGCAGGAGGGTGTGTTTCAAGGGACGGAGAGAGGGAGGGCGGAAAGCAATGAGAAATAAGAGCAATTAATGTAAGCAAACTCTGTCACACACTCACTTTCTCACACACGTTCTTTATGCCTGCGATCTAAGAACACTGGATGATTGATTTAAAACATTGCGCTCTGAAACTCCTCTAATTTTTCTAAACAACACACAGAGATGTGCTGTGTAAACATGCATGCTTGCTTTTCTGACACACGTTCCTGGCAGTCTGATTAGAGCATCTAGTCCTGCCAGGACATAACACACACACACACACACACCTGCAATCTCACGGATGTGTGGGGAGGTATGGGAGAGCAGAGGAAACATGAGCATCTGCTGTTGTGACTGGCAGCACTTTAGTCAGATCTATCCTGCTCTGCCTGTAGGGAGCCAAGAGGAGAGCGGTGAGAAAGAAAGGGGGAGAGAGAGAGAAAGAGAGATACATTTGCACTCGCACACACACACACACACACACACACACACACACACACACTCAGGCAGACTGGCACAAGAAAGTAAAACAACTGTACAGTATAGTAAGTGCATGCACGTTAACCCCATTTACTACAACCCTGGTCTTTTAGACAGCATACTAACTTCGCAGGAAGTAACTTGTTAAGAGACTGGCACTAGTCTCGCTATCCACTGCTGCATGCTGGTTTGACAGCTCACCTCTCGTGCAGCAAACTCTTCCAGCCGATCTGTGTTCCAGCTGGCTGCAAACAACTCCCAATTACAGCTGTACCCGGCTTCAATGTTGACATGGCGGTTCTGCACATGCACACACAACTGTATCCACACACAGATTTAATGCATGTCACCATGTCTTCAAGTAATGTCACAATTTCAGTCACCTTGGATTTGGCTTTTTTTTCATCAGTCTTTAGTCACCAGAAGAAGAATTTGTTTGATGCTACCTCCTTTAGCTACCACTTCAACTGTGACAGAGCTGAGACAGTGTTTTGGCAACAATGTTTTGAGAGGATTTATTGTCAGCAATCATTTCACACCCCAATTTGTTTCAGTTTCAGTGCTCATCACACCGAGCTGTTGATGATATATCAAGCCTCCAAAAAAAAAACAAAAAACTGAATTCTACAGACAAAAAATAGTCAACTAAACAATGTCAACTATCATTTTGCACTTCCCATGACACATTTATTCTGCAGCACAGCTGCTGCTGTCTATGCCTGAATGGGACTGAATATGACAGCGAGAGAGAGAGAGAAATAACGAGCGAGACACATCAAATGTACTCTCCCTCTCTGTATGCATATACTGTACGTCTGATAAGTTTCATGTAGGAAAACAGAGATGACAAACACAAAGCTGGAGCCGCGGAGACACACAGAGAGTGCGACAGCTGGGCTGACAAAAGCAGCCAGACACACACACACACACACACACACACAAAAACACACACACACACACACACACACTCCAGGAAGTGGTGAATAATGAGTCACTGGTGGCCAAAATCAGACACACACACACACACACACACACACACACACACACACACACACACACACTCCATCTCTATCTCACTGATTCAACATAGTCTGCAACATTATAGATATCAAATATTAATAGTTTCTTGTGAGAGGGACAGAAATATATTTGCACGACATTGCATCACACCAAACAAAAGATTCCTTAAAAATCCATACGTTGAAAAGTCCATGCTATATGTGTGAAACATGCATTGTACCAGCAGAACAAAATCAATAATCTCTATCTGGTTTACAGAAAAGTTTTTGTGAGCTGGTAAAATTTAACATATGCTTTGCAAAGGTTTTGTGTATTTTTGTATAAGTTTTGTTGGCTAAGGTTGCGGTTTTTAAATATGTTTCATACTCCTCTGGCATGCAAATGTAGAGCAGGAAAGCAGCCACTTTGGCTCAAAGCACAGCGGTCTGAGCTTTATAGTAGGTATAGGAACTATGACTAAGGATCTATGATAGACCCAATGAGGAGTCAGACATTTTGGTTCTGGAGTAACTTAAATGGGATGACACCACTCCTATCATGACAGCATTTAAGTGCTCAGTATGAATTTACTATTTTTGATCACTCTATGATGTAGTGGTGATTTACACATCATACCTGTGGGCACAATATCTTTTCCCCAGATAAATTAAAACCCCCATAAAGCATTAGACTAATTCATTCTCAAAGCACATGTGAATGAACAGAAATACTTACTACAGATATGGTGTGTGTGTGTGTGTGCGCGCGCACAGAAGAGATAAGATATGATGTGTGTGATACTATATATAATATAAGTATGTAGGTATAGGTATGAATACCTGAATCATGTGTAATTTACATAGTAGTACACACAGTACTATGTAAAACTATATACTGCAGTGTTATATATATGTGCAATATATGTAACATACACACATATAACATAATATAATAATCCAACAATACAATCATAACAAGCCAGTATTATTATATAGTTATTTAAGTAATATAATACAATGTAAAATAAATGTATGGTGGATGGTTGTGTGTTCAATCATACAGTATTTTGGAAAAGACATTGTGTAAAGTGATTGCATAATACACTCTCTTCAGGATGGCATCGGAAATATAAGTCATTATAGCATATGATTTCTGAGTACAAGATATACACTCATAGGAAATTGTAAGTTTTCACTTTATTGTACAACTTAATAAAATAACATGCGAGTGAGGAGCCTGTGTATGTGTGTTTGTGTGTGCGTGCCTACTCTGTGATTAGGGCTTTAACAGCAGTGTCTAATGACTCACAGCACGTCATCCAGTGTCGGTTTAATAACGCACTTCTAGACACTGGAGATCAGTGACTCCACTGTAATTACGCACCACTACATAACACAACGCTTAAAAGAGCCCTATTCAAGAGCTCATGCTCTTGCTCTCATCCTTCTTAGACAATTTAATGAACACAAATGCTACTAGAGAGGCAATTTTGTGTTTAATGCATGCATATGGCAGATTATGGTGAACAAGGGTACTTGAATGAAAGTGCCCTATGATAGAGAATGAGAAGTGATTCATTTTGGGAGTGAGGAATCTGTTTATGATGCCCACATTGCTTAGAGACCAGGGTGTCATGGTAACCTGGCGCATCCATGGTCCATGCACTGTGGAGAGCGAAAGCTCCCGTGCGATGGCAACACAACAGATCCGAAGCATTTCGTTCATTATCTTCCCATTGTAACGCAGGCCATCTTTCTCCTCAGCAATTAAGAGTCTCCTCAAACCTGCCTCTCTGTGTCATTGCCAACAGCCCACTCACAATTAAGAAAATTTGGTTTCCTATCTATGGCCACCCACGCTGAGGGTGATTTAAACCAACGCAAGAAGCCAAGGTTGGGAAACAACTGTTGTTCTTGTTTCCAAAATGGCCACCAATTGTGGCTTGGATCTGCTGCCAAAGCACTAATGCAGGCCTGAAATAACCCTCACCAATCAATATTCAAGTAGCACAGTTCTCAGCTGTCTGTTCTGTAGTCCTGCATCGTCTCTTCCCCTTATGCTCTCCCCTTCTCTCTTGGGTGGTCACTTTCTTTGTCTTTTTCTATGACTTTCCTCCAAAAAAAAGTCTCTGGAAGCAAAGAACCTCACTTTCCCTTATTCCTTATTCTTCCTTTTATTCTCTTTCTCTCTTTGATTTTAGTCACAACATCTTCTCTGCAGGTCAGTCCACTCTCTTCTGTGCAGACGGTTTGTCTGGAGGAGGTCATGGCAGGCCGCCATGTCCCCCTAAGCTGGTGCATTTGTCAACACGCATCCCTCAAGGTAGGTACAAAGCATCAGAAGGAGTTCCTTGAAGGCACTCATACAGAATAACCTTCCCCTTGTCCCAACAAGTCAGTCCTCTCTCTCCAGTTTAAGGCCGCCTTGAGACCAGCCATCAGCTAATGTAATCCTCCTTGGCTTTTTAATGTCAAAAGTACTGTAAGACTGTAAGGATTATACATTTCCAAGGACAATTTTGTGACCATTGTTACGGTGGTAACACCAAATGTGGTATAATTCTACAAACACTCCTTGTCAGAAATACGTACAAAAGAAAAGCAACAGATCTGTTTACAGTGCATGCACGCAAACTCACGTTGCGTTAAAAGAGAAGTCAGTCAATAACAATAATTACCACAAAGTAATTTAATTCTGCACATGGAGCAATTAGTTTTCCACACAACAGCAGGACACGGTAAAAGTGTTTACATTGCAGAGTTGGAGGTGCGCAGCCTGTTGCCTGCAGATCTTCATCTAACAGCTCACTGTGGCTGCTCAGTCTTCTTCCATCACTACCTTGCAAAAATAAAAAATGATCCACTGATGAAAAAAATGCAGAAAATGGCCGTTGTCTTGCTTTGTATATGCATTTTTTATAACTGTTCACAATCAGCGCTAACCGTGGTGACAAACACATTGCATTTCCTGTGACTGCTTCACAATAAAAGCCACCAGTTGAACAAAACCCTGGGTGGCTTTTAGGTCATCTGAATCCAAAACAAGGATGGCTTGCTCAGTAGGCTCCTCACTCAGATGTTATTTTATTAGCCACCACTACTAATGAAACAAAAAACTACTATATAGAGAGGTAATTACTGATACAAATACATTGAATGGCTATTGCAGAAAAAATTGTATCAGTGTTTTCTGCTGTTTAATCAGTTGGAACCTGTGAGGTTAGTGCTCACCAAATCACAAAAATATCTGCATGACGTTATCCCAAATGCTTTTATTTCAGTTACTTTTATGTGGCATTATTCTAAGATGAATCATGATTCATGTCATTATTTTCTTGTCCAGCTGGCTCATTCAATGTGGTGTGAAAAACATCTTAAACTAAGACACAAAATGTTGAATTTAGATTATTAATTTAGATTAAAAATAAAATAATAAAAAGAACTGTGGCATTCTGATTTGTAACCACCACAAAATATTCCTCCATTTTATAATAAATTAACCTATCTGGAGATCTCTGCCGGTGTCACTGTAGGAAGAGAAATGACCTATTCCACTGGGGGAAGTTAACCACAGGCCCCATCAAAGAGTACTGGTTAAGAGGAACAATTCAATAATTGATGAAAACAGAGTCAGGGGAGTCAGAAGTGGCCAGGATAAGAGAGAGAGGCGATCTACTGTCAAGGCAGGTTAAAAAAAGAAGCTCAGGTCAACGTAATGAACAAATGGACTAAAGGTGTCTGAGTGTGCGCGCCATCTGTGTGATGTGTGAGTTCATTCCCAATTAATCGACATGCCACACCTACATGCATACTGTAGCTCACAGTTATGCAGACAAATACATGTACTGGTGTAAAGCTCAGGATGGATGTAATGAGGGAGGCAATTGGAGCGTAGTACAGTGGAGGAGGATCTGAGTCATGGACACACAACGAGACAGAAACTAAGTAACTGGCAGCACAAACAGAGTTTGACAATAAAGATGTTTTAAAAATTCAATGACATACATTAGGGACTCATGTCTTTCGCTCCAAATCAAAAAAAGTCTACTAGACCACTAAGAAGAATGTAACAAGCAAGTGTCAAGCAAGTTCTGGAGTTATAAAGGAGCATTTTTGGTATGATTTCTAAGCAGTGTGTCAACTCTCCCACCTCTATTCTAGATAAGAGCAGAAGTCTTCCTCAGAGAAAACAGTTTTTCCCAGAGAGGTGAAAATATCCTTTTCAGGGGCAAATAATGTCCCATTTTGTTTGTACATAATAATACCTATACTGCAAATAAAAAAAAAAGCAACAGTCTGGTTGCTAACATGTATGGTAAATGGTATGATATGGTAAAAAAAACATGTTATGCTGGTTTACAGCTATAATGGATAGAATGGCCAGAAGAGGAAAGAGGTGGAATGAAAGAAAAACAATGCAGAAAAGGAGAAATAAAAAAACATATGTGACAAGAATGGAGAACCAGAGGAGAGAGAGGATTTAAGGGATGTGAACAAAAGTCCAGAAAGGCTAAAAAGGTAGGAACAGTGATTGCACTTGCATGTGTGAGCATACAGATCTCCATTTTGTCCAGCCTGTGTGTCTGTAAAGGTTCAGGAACTGTAATTGCCAGAGTTGTATGAGCAGGGAAACTAAGCTACAATAGCAGCCGCTTAAAGAATCTGACTCATCTTGCGAAGTATCAAAGAGATCTGGGAGACAACTCTCAGTCTGGCACACACAGACAGTACATTGTGGATGACAACAAGACTTTTAAGGGTTTTGTCTGAGGTAAAAAGTTTTGCAGCTCCATCGGCACTGCGGTGGTTTCTTTCCTGTTGGGAATTCGAGTTTAATTTGACAGCCTTTTAAAGGACAACGCATACTGAATGCAAAATGTTGTGGTGCAACATGAAAAAGGCAAATTCTTTGATCACCCATGAGTGGTTTGGAAACAAAATGAGTTCCCCAGTCAGATCACAAACACTCTGGGAACATTAACTTGAAGTGGACGGGCGAGTTATGTTGCAAATGCTAAATATGAGAGAGAGAGAGAGAGAGAGAGAGAGAGAGAGAGAGAGAGAGAGAGATTTGCAGACTTTTCATGCTGTTACTGCAAAAAAGTTATTTTAGATACTTGCTACAAGTGCAGACTGAAACTCAACAACAGTGTAGATACATGGAAGATACATATCCATGTTTCTGGGACATACTTGATAGATTGGAGACAGCTGACAACAAACAGCATAATGTGTACACTGATATAAAAACACTCCACTTGGGCTTAGTAAAAAAAAGAACAAAAAAGTAATAATAACAACGGAAAACAAAGCCTCTTTTTAACTGTGATGTACTGATCCATGTCTGTGGAAGTTTCTGAATTACTTTACTGGAGGGAGGAAAATGAGCACTAATATCTCCAGCTATACTGACTGTGTACAGACACCAGGGAGAACCATAACTGACATAACTAGCATCAAGTTAAAACACACTGGAATTATTCTTTAAGACTTTTAGACTGTGAAGTCGACTGACTCCCAGCTGGGTGTAGTTCTGCAGTTGCCTGGGGGAATGTGGAAAGATTGTAGATTGTAGATAGTGGCTCCTCAGCTAATTTGAAAAGTAAGCAGAAATTGTGATTTGGTAATAAAATATATCTGCTTTTTTGTGTTTAGGAGGTAATGAAACACTGAAATATAATTACAAACTGGTGTGATGCTGATTGTTAGCAGGACACACCTTTATACCCCCCTGACATGACGTGTTAGATGAAGGGGTACTCAAGCTTGTCTGACAGGGCTGTGGGGGTCTGTCGAACAAAAACCACCATGTGTTGCTTGTACACTACTGTAGCTTTACTTCCTGTTTTGTTTCCTGAAATAAGCATTTTCTTCTCTCTGATTACTTTCATTGCTTTTACTGTATATGTGACCTTATTATACTTTAAACAAGTGTTTAGGGAATGTATTGATGGAACTATGTTTTATTCATTTTCATGCATAAATCCGCTAATGGATATATGGGACGACTTTGTTGAAGCATGTACAGTATGTGGCAGGGGTGCTGCAGTGACACTAGTGTGTACTTTTTCTATAGCTGCAGTTGCCATTGCTAAAACTTGCATTTAAAAACTGAAACAGAGTCTTGGGAAGTGTGATTCTTGTTTTGTACAAAACACAAGACAAGAGTTAGACGCACTGCGAGTATAATAATGATGTGTGCCATAAATTTTTTGCTGCGATGAAAAATCTGTCTCCCTCTAAGTAGACACAGCTGCCAACATTTGAGAGATTGCATGTCAAGGGAGCACCGCCGTCAAATACAGTGATTGAATTGAGGTGACAGGATGGGCAGATGTCAGATTGACAGACAGTAAATCCAAGCGGGGCCCTGATTAAGTTAATGACAGCAAACATCATTCTAATGGAATTGTGTTCCTTGACAATTGCTGGCAAACACACACACGTCCCAGATACACACAAACAAATAAACACTTGTAAAGCATAGCCAGAGGAGACAAGTTGCCCTAGTGTCTATCCAGTTCATTTCAAGCACAACACAGCCTGAACTGTACAGCCGCAGGGGGTGGAAATACGGAGGACTTCAGTGGGTTTTCAAATTCTCTGCCATGATGTCTTACAGTATTCATCCAAAATTTCAAATTCAACCCTTACACGTTTTGTGTAAGGGTTGAATTTTTTTGATATACCAATCATGTGACATCTAAATGAAGATCCAAAAGAGAAGAGAAAGAGATCAAAAGCAGCCTCTATAGTTGAGAATGGAAACCGGTAGCATTTTGACCAAGGGCTGTGATCGACTGGAGAAATTGGTGTCACTACCTACAGTATAGAATGGTTGAAATGCATACTGGGAAATGCAGGACAATTCATTGTACCAAAGCAATAACACCGAGAAAACAATAGTTTGTGCTTTTAGGTGTAAAAGAAATTATACTCTGACCACAGGTCCATGACCTTGCTCCTGACCAGGCTTTACACAGGTCTCACACTGCTTGGTTATGATGTGAAAACACCACAGTATGTCGTAAGTATGAGTTGATTATGACTGATGGATTTCCAGAAAGATGGTTTATCAAGATTAACAGATATCAATCAATAAACATGCAAAGTTTATTGGGTGAAAGTCACACCTACACCTGTGCTTTTCCTGATTTGGCAAGTCATACTGTCTGTCGTATAAAGGGTCTACTAGCTATGTCTAGTAGCTACTATGTCTTAGGTGGCTGAGACCATGCCATCTTTCTGCTGGTTCCATGCCAAATGGGTTCACTGTTATTCAAATCCCTGCAGTGTTCAGCTGGATTTCATGATACAGATATCAATGTATTATTACATATCTAGAGGGGGCAGGTTCAGGGAAAATGGGTCTACCAAAAATGCCATGAGCAGTATCTAATCCCAAAATAACAAGAATTCAGTGTAACAAGATCTGGAGGTAGAAACTTTTTTATGTACCACAGCACATAGCAGTGCTGTGTGAACAATAAGAGAGTGCTGCCTGTTGAATTGTGTACTAAGAGGCCAAGATCCTAATGGAAGGGAGGTCTGTAATAGGCTTCTAGTCTTTTGTATGCTGCCTCATGGGAGGTGTGGCTTAGTGCACTCATGGACTTCCTACTACTCTCTCTACTCATCATTGTTTCTCTCTCGTACACATCAGACCATTCAATTTCTCTCTCTCTCTCCAACAGAACGCTATAACCTCTCACACAATCGCTCTCTTACATGATCACTTCATGCTGTGTGTAATCAGCCCTTCTAAATGGAACAAGAGATAGACAGAGAGAAGAAGGAGGGATGAAAGGAAGAGAAGGAAGAGATGATGATAGGAAACAAAAGAATGAGGATGCTGAAGGTGGTAAGTCAAAGGGAGGGATTCTTCACATGCATAGATTGAAACCAGTACAGAGAAATATTAGATTAGTGTAGGTCAGGTCAGGAACGTTACAGATGCTGCAGTCGTCCTTTTGCTTCTCCCATTTCAATTCATGATTCAGCTAAGTGGACACAGCAACTATTTACAGTCCCCTGTATAAATTGATAGCCATAAAGCTGGCTCAACTCCACTTCATTATACAGAACACCATTTATAATAGCTACCATGCCACCACGGACCATCTCCTCTTCAATGCTAATGCAGTGACAAGTAAACACACTTTTTGAGAGGAACAAAGAACATCAGCATATGGTGTTTAGCTAAAATAAATAAATAAAATAAACACCATATGCTGATGTTCTTTGTTCCTCTCAA
>LKNJ01000460.1:143932-162801 GCA_002120245.1 Maccullochella peelii | reverse complement strand
GGCTCGGAGCGTAATGGCTGAAAGCAGCATCACCAAATGTATTTGTTCTGCTTTGTGGAACAGCTTAAAGAGAAGAACCGGTGGATCCGAGGGGCCTTCCCTGTTCATAAACAAGAAGTATTTCTGAGAGGTAGTCTGGTGCCAGGTCGTGTAGTGCCTTTATAAACTAGTAAGAGAATTTTAAAATCAATATGAAAACTAACAGGTAAAATAAATGTAATATGTGCTCTCCTTTTGGTCTTAGTCAGCACCCCTTGCAGCAGAGTTCTGAATTAATTGTAGCTGAGTGATTGTATTCTTGGGTAGACCAGAAAGGAGAGCATTACAATAGCCTAACCTGCTACTTATAAAAGCGTACATCAGTCTCTCTGTGTTGCTCAGAGAGAGAAATGGCCTCACTTTGGAAATGTTCTTCAATTGAAAAAATGTTGTTTTGGTCACACTCCGTACATTGAAATTAAAATCTGAGTCAAAAATCACTCCTAGATTTCTTGCTTCTTGGCTTGGGTTCAGTCCTAGTGTATTTAGCTTGGAGGCCAGTTTCTCTCTCTGAGCCTTTGAACCAATGATCAGTACTTCTGTTTTATCCTGGTTGAGCTGTAAATAATTCTGACATCCAGGCCTTTAGATCTAAAATACAGTTAAAAAGTGAGTCAATCGGCCGGTGTCATCAGGAGACACGGCCACATAGAGCCGAGTGTCATCAGCATAGCTGTGGAATAAGATGCCGTGCCTCCCGATGACACTGCCCAGGGGTAACGTACAAATTAAAAAGTAACGGTCCTAAAATTGATCCTTGTGGTACCCCACAGGTAACGTCATAGTGTTTGGAGGAGTGGTCATCTATACATACAAAACATTTTTTTCCGCAAAGATATGAGGTAAACCAGTTAAGAGCAATTCCAGACAGGCCAACATGCTCACTTAATCTGTCTAACAGAATCTGGTGGTCCACAGTATCAAAGGCAGCACTCAGGTCAAGTAGCACCAGAACTGAAGGCTTGTTGCGATCAAGATTTGTTCTGATATCGTTCACTACTTTTAGCAGTGTTGTCTCTGTGCTGTGATGTGTACTAAAACCTGATTGAGACATTTCTAATTTAGTATTTGAGTTAAAAAAAGGTTTAGCGGACTAAAAACTAGTTTCTCTAAAATTTTGCTTAAAAATGGGAGATTTGAAATTGGTCTAAAATTGCTGGGTGTTAAAATATCCAGGTTCCCTTTCTTTAAAAGAGGTTTTACTAAAGCAGTTTTAAAATCAGTGGGGAAGACACCAAATTGAAGGGAATGATTTACTATGGCAAGGATGTCTTCAGATACAGAATTAAAAATAGTTTTAAAAAGGGAAGTTGGAATTGGGACTAGGGAAAACGTGGAGGGCTTCAGTTCTGTTACTATTTTCCTGAGAGTTTCAGCATCAACCACGTCAAAACATTCCAACTTGACATCACTCTGTACAGAGGTTACAGGTAAAAGTGCAGTGTGCTTGTTTAGCTGGCAGATACCATATCTAATGTTGATTATTTTCTCCCTGAAGTAGTCAAACTCTTCACATTTAGAACCTGGGAGCTCTATATTGTAGTTAGTTTTGGGATTTACCAGATAATCTATTGTACTAAAAAGCAGTCTGAGACTGTGAATGTTGGAGTTTATCAGGTTTGAAGAATAAGCTTGCCGTGATGTTTAAGTTGCCTTGTTGTACTCTTGGAGTTTGTCAGCGAGTATATTGTAATGTATTACTAATTTTGTTTTACGCCATCTGCGTTCAGCAATTCTGCAGTCTCTTTTTAGATCCATGGTTTGACTGTTTTTCCATGGGGCAATAGTTATTTTCCTGGTATTAATTGGAGCAACTGTGTCAAGAACTGTTTTCATTTTATGGTTAAAATCATTAACTAAGTCTTCACAGGATGACGGTAAGACATTATCTTTGCAGGTTGCGATATGTGATGTGAGAGTTGTGGCAACTTCAGGGGTAATGCAGCGTTTAACAAAACGTTCGATGGTACTTGACAGAGACCATATGATATAATTAAATCCAAGTTGTGTCCATGTTTGTGAGTCATATGTTAACATGCTGTTTAAAAGCCATACATTCCAATAATTCTAAAAACTCTTTGGCTCTGGTATCTACTAGATTATCAACATGTATATTAAAATCACCAATTAAAATACAGGTATCATAGCTCGTGTGAATGACAAATAGTAGTTCTGAGAATTCAGTTAAAAAAGAGGGACAGATAATTTAGGCGATCTATATATGGTTACTGCGAGGAGACGAGGCTGAGAATTTTAAAAAGTTGCATTATATTCAAAGGCATGAAATGTGCCTAGGGGTCCACATCCCTGCCCTTCAGTGTCTCTTTGTAGATTGCAGCTGTCCCTCCAGCCTTCTCTCCCTCTCTAAACGAATAGGAAAAGGTGTAGTTGGATGGACAGGCCTCAGTCAGTGTGACAGGTGCATCTGTGCCCAGCCAGGTTTCAGTAAGAAAAGACATAGTGACAGAAACATGAAAAAACAAGTATGAAACATGGAAAAAACTGCTGCTTTTTCTATAGAACTTTTTATCCTCTTTCAGATTATTTTTGTTGTACACCACATTCACTGTAGAGTTCAGTCTCAGTGCTTTAATGAATCCAGTTCTTCGGCAGGATGCAGCTGTTTTTAGTTAACTAGTGCTGATAAACCCACTGTACCAACCACTACCTGCCCAATGCCAAAAAGCAGACAGACAAAGTTAGTTGTAGCAGCTAAGACGCAGATATTTTAAGCAGAAGTTGGTAGAAACAGAAAACAGGGCTAAAAGCAGAGTGAATATTGGAACAAAAACATAATTTTAAATGAAGGCCAGTTTGTGTCTATTGGGTGTGTAAATAGGCAATGGTTTGCTAACATGTTAGCCATAACTATTTTACCAGGTAAAAATGTGTCAGGGCTGTGTTTCTTCCAGCTTGTTTGGAGTTTTTCTGCCCCCTTGAGGCCAAAAAATCCATTAATACAGCTTTAAGAAAAATAAACCATGAAAAAAAACATGACTTGAGAAGTACCCTATCCTGCATTGCTGGGCCTATTTTGATTTTTGGTTGTGTATTTGTCCTGTTTCTGTCCATAAGTAGTCAAGTCTTTATCATTTACACCTATCAAAATCACCATCAAGAGATGCACTGATCCAACTTTTTCTCTCCTGTTACTGAATCTGATACCGATAGGGTATCTGCCGATAGCTAACACCAATGTGATACTGATGCTATCGTTTCCCGAAATTTAAAATCTGTATACCTCACTGCATTTAACTCATGCAACCAGGGATTGCTGTGACTCTAAAAACTGAGTTGGTGGCCCACTGTGGCTGAATGAATATGACTGATAGCGAATACACTGAATTTCATAATGAAATTGACAAAGATACTGTATGCAATGTGGATCAGTCACACCATGGCCGATACGAGACCGCTAAAAAGGGTCAGTACTGGCACAAGAATCGGGGTGAATCCCTACCATCAACAATGTTAGTCCCCCCACAATTAGAGTAAAGCTTTGATTCTTAAGTCCAGACCCACCATCTGACACTGACATTCAATAACTATACAGACAGAAATCCATTTCAGAGGAGGCAGACAGACTAGTTTCTTTACACAGACAGTAGCCTCAATTCACCAGAATGCAATGAAGCCACATGTTCGACTACAAGAACTTTTTCCTCAAATGAAAAATCCTTAATCACAATTAGTCTTCCCATATACATGTAAAGCTCATATCTTCACGCAACACAATCATACAGATGTCAACACTGGAAATGCATATAAAACAAAACTCAAGAATTTAGTGAACATTAAACTTGTGATTTCTAGCAGTGTTAAAAGTATCTAAATCTGTACTTTTCTACTAAAGATGAGATAATTCTATCATTTAAAAATCTATTCAACTGGACTGGAAAGTTAATCAACAAATAAGTACCTAGTGAGGAATGGTAATCAGCAGTCAGTGCTGTAGTCTCAAAACTGTAATTACTTTTGGTTAACTTTGCTCTAGAGTCCTCAAAATATGAAATCAAAGTGGCTCTTCAGTTCCAATTAGTGATTTGAAATGCTTTTCTGACATCAACAGCCAAACCATGATTAACAGTATAAAATGAGTGTGTAAATAAGCTGAACAACAATAATATCAGTCATACTACTTTTAACTTTTTTTTTGTTTTTTGTTTTTTTACTTCTCACTTTGTTTGTTCAGTCATGTCACATCCAATAATTTTATAATCAAATTGAAATGTTTTCCTCTCTGAACAACAACAAGTAATTACTTAATTTTAGCATCTGCAGTCTGATCATCATGCTCTTTTTCCCCAATGAATGTAACTGATGACAGCTACCATTTTGAAACAGATTACACATAATCAGCTGTTTACCAAAACAGGCTGATATAAAATCAGCAGTGGATGCCTTTTCTTTATAGGAAGTGATACTGGGCCCCCCATCCTGATTAATCTAATCTACAGCCACACCAGTTTGCCTTTCTGAAGGGCCCCTGCAGTTTAACGCATTTTAAAATTGTTCACACCTTCCCTCTACGACTGCTGCCCCTGTGAGGAACCAATCACCACAAACTCATGCTGAGAAAAATATACATACCACCCTGAAGTAGTGAGCCGTTTATGTTTACGATTATTACTTCTTGCCAGCCAATTACTGCCATGTATATAATACGATTCACCATATGTGATACAGTACAAATCCTCCACAATATTGCAAATGACGACGTAGGGTTTTGTTAATTTACTGCCTACCACTTGGAGAAGAATAATGCAGATGAACCTGGTCAACTAATTACAGTAATGATTGCAAAATGTTCAGAGCGGTGTGGGCAGATAATCACTGAAGCATCACAAGACTGAGCAGCAAATATGCTAATTTAATTCTGAAGTAAATAGGGGCTTGTTTTTTTCTCCTGTTTTCAATGCACGAGTTTACCCCCGCAAGTTAACGACATGCAAAAACACAGCATGCTAATCTTGCACAGGCTACATCTACTTCATACACCTCACTTCATCCGAAAGACACATTAGATTTGACGGATATTATTGCAGCCCCAGACACCATGGGCATTTTTAAAGCCTTGTTAGGCTTGGAATGTTGTAGAGGAGCATCTTTTCATTTGCAGCAGGAGCTCAGGGAAGAGAGCTGCATGCAAACACATAACAGCCAATACGTCCTTTTAAACCGAAAGTTCCTCATAAGGAGAGTGAGCTCTCCTTAGTGCTGGTCCTCAAAAGTATAGCTAAGCCAGTCTATACACACCCAAAAACCTGGGACTGAGTGCTGTTGGTAAGGTCAAGGACACATTGGTGAAGGAACTGATGCTGCCTTCAAGTGCTCCACGAAAGCTCCAGCAGTTTGGGTTTTGTTTTTTTGTTTTTTTTAAATGGTGTTTGATGTTTGAGTTAAGATTCAAATGGTGCTGCGCTACCTTGCATGACAAATGAGACAACACAGAAAATGCATCACTGAAAAATTAAAGCAAAATACAGTGGCAAATATTTACTCTAAATGCCAAACATGAACGTACAATAATAAATCATATCAATCTTACATGAATTGACTTGGTGTGCCGTCCTGCGCCTTATCGTCACATCTTGGCAACTCAGATTTGGTAGCAAATTCCAAACTTCCCTTTTGTATTCATCACTTTTCCCCCCCAAGAATCGTTCAGGTGCACTCAACTCCTAACATTTCTGACAGCACTTTAAGACTAATTTGCTCCTCCCACTTTGACTGACCCCCCCCCCCCCCCGGATTCAAACCGACCACCTGTCTCTTCCCTCCTCTAACCTTCAGGCTAAAGCTGCTTCAGTTCCTTTGATCCCCCCTCCCCTCCTCTCCTCTCTGCGTCAGCCTCTCTGTGAGGCTGATGGACGGGATCATGAGGCCCTGGGTGAGAGACTCTGCCATTTTGACACATCTATTTGACAAGGTGAGAATATCTGCGGAGAAAAGACCAGGACTGACTGACTGACTGCCCCCACCCCCCACCCCCACCACACCTCCTCGAATACTGCTTTCACTTACCCACCTTGCTCATGTCTTGAGTGGCAGCACAGCATGGTGACACACGTTTTACATATGATGTGAAAAGTGAGGGACAACGGGGGGACATAATAGCATCACTTCCTTTGGGGAAAGTGTGTCGGACAGGAGTGCTGTGTGTTCAGGGTTCGAGGTAGTGGAACATCTTGTCTGGGAGCCCCAGAATTTCCAGCATACTCCCAGCATGCAAGGTTGCTTTCAGTGTGCCTCGCGAGTGGCTGAAATCACAGCTGCAGCAAAGGGAAATGGAGTCTGAGATGTAGAGCTGTCATCATCGACACTATAAATCTCACAAATGCATATCCTTCCGTCCGTTCGTCCTGTTTCCAGCCCGCATTAGCTCTGCAGGAAGGTTTTTTTCTCTGCATGGTGGGGGAATTTTGCACAAAAGAGTGCAGCAGGATCAGAAAAAGTCGGAGTTTGTACCACAGATGAATTTTAAATTAGACCAGCAGAAAACAGCACTGACATTAGAAATGACTTGCACCAGCTGGCACAATGAGAGGTGTACAGGTAGCCTGACATGATTAATAGATTGAATTTGTGTGCTGGTGGTCTCGCTCATGAATTCGATATTTGATGTGATCCTGCACACCACTTTGTTTGGGCAGTTTTATGCTTCTTACACACAAACACAGACACAAATGCGGACGCTCACACACACACACACACGCAACAAACGCAGCACGCACCGGCTGCCACTCCGCTCCGCCCCCAGCATACACATACCAACAATTCACCTGCAAAGGCAGGTGCACAAGCGCGCACGCCACAAGCAAGCACGCGCACAACTAACCACACAGGATGGTACACTACGCGCGCGCACTTTGACAGACACACACACACACACACACACACACACACACACACACACACACACACTTGTCTGCATTGGCATTTTCGCAGTCAAACGGGGGACCAGCAGCAGCAGCAGCGACTGTGGTGGCAAAAAATATTTTTTTTTAGACTATCTTTCCTTTCTATTCTATTCTCACATCATTTGCATACACAGGGAGAATATACGGGGCTGCTGCCTGCTGGGTAACACACAAATTGCTCTACTGCTGAGAAAAGACATGCAAGCAATCTCTTGAGTGGAGAAAATCTGGCGAGTCCCGCCGCTTCATTACTGTCAGTTACCCATCAGATAATATTTTGCGGTCTTACTGTGTGGTCCTTTAAAAAAAAAAAACCCAAAAAAACAGGCTCCCTGCTCTGACCGGGACCCTGTAGTGCATCCGTTCACATTAACCCAGCTGGCTGATCTCGCAGGATAAGAAATATATCATCATGCAACTTTGACAAAAAGCAAGCGAGTAAGGACTCGTTAAAGAACACTTGCACTAATGAGCATGAAGCGCAGACTGAAAACTGGTTTAATAGCCTACGAGCTGCAGCGACCATCCGCAGAACAGCGCATTCATTTTGTACAAGTTCAACTCCACTGAATTACATTCGAAGTGTTGTTCAACTTACCAATAAGAGCCAGCTGTAAGAAGTACAGTCCGAGGAAGTCCATTATGGAGTGCGACATTAATTCAAATGGATGCAATCCCGGGCGAGTGATGATGTGCGAGAATAAAAGCCCTCTGTTTGTTGAAATTGGCACCGAAATTAAGACCGAAAGAATCGCAGCTATTTCTCAAGTGATGACTGGCCACTTACGCTGACGCCGGAATCCAAAGCACTGCATGCAAAAACAGGAGCGGAGCAGAGCATCATTTTTCAACAGTCAAACTTTTGTCATGGAGGAAAAATGGGTTACAGCTGCGCCAAATCAAGCCAGCGGTTCCAAATCAATGCAACACCGAGGAGGGGGGGGAGGGGGGGGGACAGTTCGTTCCTTAGGTGGAATACATCTTAAGCGTATTGAACATCCCTGGCCGTTTCATCCGTCCGTCCTGTGCGGCTGCTTCCTCTCCTCTCCGCCTCCACCTGCGCACCGTCTGGAATCTGCGGATGAATTACAGGGGCGCGCTGCTTTGCTCACTCCGACCTGCGAGTCCCACAGTCCCTGTGATCCTCTGCTCCCAGGCGGGCCGGCCGGAGATGCCCAGCCCAGCTCGTTTAAAAATCCAATCTTGGCCAAAGTTGAAATAGGACAAGTTAAATCGATAGCCTATTTCATACTGCCATAAAATGGAAACAATAAACCTGCGTACAATGGTGCATAGTCTGTATGGGTGGGTAGACCATATCCACACTTCTTTGAAAGTAGGTTATTCCCCCTAAAAAAGAGAAACTACCACAGTCAACTTGCATGAAAACCATTGATTTGGAGGCAGTTGAGAAAATATTTTAGGGGCCCCGACCTAGCAGTAGCAGGACGAGCAGACAGTACAAACAGAGTCAGGCTGACTCACAGTGTCTGTGCCTCTTAATGGTAAAATTGAAGAGACCATCTTGCAGCCAGCATGGGCTGTTTGAGGCTACCTGCTGTCTAATGTGTTCACGCTGGTCTCCCTTCAAAACAGAACAAAGAATAATCTAGTTTGATCTGGGTTTTGGGGACAGTGGGCCTGATTGACGCTAGACAAGTGATACTATTATTATTTTGAGACATAGCCTACTTTTTATCTGCAAGAAATGTGTTTGCCATGCAGCCAGAATAATTGGATTAAGCCTGTAGAAGCAGGCTATTTAAATTCTTCATACTGACAGTTGTTATGGGTGCCTGTTTTTTTTTGGTCAAGGCCTGAATTATTTTCAAGCTGTTAAACTCACACTCTGGATGAGAAATTAATTTTTGAGCGGTTTCTCTGTTGGGAGTTGTTTTGCCTCCTCAAGCTTATTTTTGGATTTTTTACAGCATCTCAGGGACACTTGCATCCAAAACCTTGTTTGTGCAGCATGTAAAAAAAAAAAAAGGCCGACACTCACGGAAACGTGGGAAGGATCATAGTCTGTTTCTAAAGAACAAGCTGCACAACCTTAGACACTTATAAACTTCTGTTCAGCGTTTTATCTTTTCTTAGGAGAGTGGGCAGTCTACTCCTCTTAGGGTTTGCTTATACTGAGACGGTAGGAAGGTTTTAGAGGAAAGATACTGCAAGAGAAGAGAAGTTTCCAGGAGGATTTGTTCTCCAAGGACAGTAGCATGTATAGCTCAGAGGCCACTGCTGCTTCCCTCCATGATTTTTCATCTTTGCTTTCTTAAGTGCCTTTTAAAAACTCATTGCATTTGCAGATTTCTCCTTGAAGCCTGAAGCTGTAGAGATTTATATACAATATATCACATTTTTATTGTGGTATACTTGTTTTTACAGAGAAAAAACCCCCAAAGCTTTTGATTTTACAACATAATTAAAATATATACAGTTGTGCTATTATAGCAGGTTTTCTTTGGTTTTGGTGTTTTTTCCTGAAGATAAAATAGTTCATTTTTAAAATGAATATATTTTCTGATTATAAGTGCTGCCCCCTGAAAGTCTAAGATTCAGTCACAGAGTCAAGCAGTCGTTTTTTGTCAGCAGTGTGCAGTGTAAGTAGCTGCAGTGAGTAATACGATATAGTCTCTGGCTTTTGTTTGATTCCTAGTGGCAAAAAATGTTGTTGCACATTTCTGATCCGTCGTTAGCGTAGTTAGTACGCATTAGCTTGGGGGGCAAACTTGGCTTATGTGATTATGTGAACGTTGCCGTCACCCTGAACGTCCTGCCAAACCCCGTTCAAAAATCTGGCAGTTCAATAAAGCATTGCTTGATAGTCTATGTGAGAGAAAAAAAGGAACAAATGGTCAAACATTTGTATTCAACAGCCAAATCCGATTCTCAGTCGGGTGCAGCCCTAATAATTATATACATCTTTTTGGCGAGACACAATAAACAGTTTACTAGTTAGTTAAAGTTGCCTAACCTTAACCCAGCCTTACCCACAGGAGCTGCAGATCAGAAAATACTCAAATTAATCATTTTTTTGTTTTATTTCTTAAAACGGTTTTGGAAGCCACTTGCAAATGATGATGGATCAGAAAACACTCATACGGGTCATTTTGGAAGACAAGGACAAACAACCTTTTTTATTATTTAGTTATGAGGACTTGTTGGCATATCAACAACAATGCTTCATCATGTCTTCTGTAGTTTTAAAGTGTGTAAGTTTTAGCCTCTCTTTCGTATTTTAAGAAATGGCTTAGTGACATGTTTTCCTGTCTTTATTTAGGACTGTACTCTTCATCTGTCTGCTACTGTAAATTTTTTTACTGACTCAGCTGCAACTTAATATTGAACGTTGATTTATGTGGCCCTCCGAGGGTGGCTATATGTATAGTTTATTTGAACCTAAACTCCGTGAGTTAGTTTTTCGTAAATCACACTTAATGGACAATTTCAGCCTTTATTGACATTTACTTTACAGCTGCTATAGACACTGGAGATACAGTATATCTTAGCATGCATGGACATTTATTGCTACTTTGGCAAAGTAAAAAGATCTATATTTGGTCACACTAGTTTTCTCTGTACAGCGTGCTCTTTCGCAGCAGTTTAGCTGACAGTTTGGATTCCATTCTTAAATTTCAATTTGTCACTTCTTATGAATATAAACGTGACCATACCAAACAACAGAGCTTCATTTGGGCAGTCAGGATGAATGTATGGGATGTCTTTACTTTGGGATGGGAAGCTTTTGTCTGTCGCTGCCTCATTTTGTGTTAAAACAAGTGTTTTCGTAACATTCTTGCCAAGTGCACATTTAATGAGAACAGAAAAACTTTTTTTTTTACAGTGACACCAGAGGGGGTGTAAAGTCTGAGGTTTGGATTCGTAGCCTGGCGAGGGTCCAGCAGCACATCCACAGAGCAGCTCTGCAGCAGCAGCAGCTGGTAGTTAACTGCCTTGCTCAAGGGCAAACTGGCTGCAGTTGCTGGGGGAAGGCAGAGCAGTCCTCATTCAGGTCTACAAAACAGGTTTTTTCCAGAGAGTTATGAAAGTGCAACCTAGCCTTACCCCTCTCCTAACACCCCTGAATTACAGTGTGTGCCAAAAAATATGGCATATTGATTACCACCTCTTTCCTTTAAATCCAACATGCCCCTGCCTGCTTTGGATCGAATCCTTCCAGAGATTTCTCTCCTGTGTCCCTGCCTGCGCTTCTCAGTGACTCAAAAAGCTGCTGGGAGTGGCTCCTGCTGGGTTGGTCGTGAAACGGTAGAAAAACCTTACCATGGGCTGATTAAGAGGTGTTAATGCATTCAAATGAATGCCAGCTCCTGAGATGTTGTTCTTTTCTGTGTGTCTGCCTGCTGATACATAGTCTCGCAGAGACACATGGCAAGAGAAATTAGAGGGGGAGGTGGAGAAGGTAAGAGAGAGAAAGAAAAAATTGACCAGCAAATGAGCTGAATCACACGTTGGAACAGCTTTCAAGGCTGCAGTACATAAAGACTTGCTGGGAAA
Organism: Maccullochella peelii; assembly: GCA_002120245.1. NCBI lineage: Eukaryota > Metazoa > Chordata > Actinopteri > Centrarchiformes > Percichthyidae > Maccullochella > Maccullochella peelii. Next base: position 151,324 of record LKNJ01000460.1, on the reverse strand, counting down.
TGAAGACACAGTTACATGATAATATCACAAGGCCAGCTGCAGCACAACACTCTGCTCTCTGTGTTTCTGATACCTTCAACATGTCTGTCTCACTGCCTACTCTCACTCTGCCTACTGTCTCGTCTTGGCCATTGTTGGATGCAAAATGTTTATGGTTTTCCTTATCCACGCATAATTTTGCATATTTAAAAATATGATACATCATTACTGATGTTTTTTCATTTCATTTATTCATTTATTTATTAAATGTGCCAGTGTTAGCCAGCTGGCTAATTTTCAGCTGCAGTCCTTTCATCAATACACCTTGCCTAGAATTATGAGAAATACTACATTATTCATGGCCTCCAGTCCAATTACACAACAGTCCGGCGTACTTGCAGATTAGCCACCCCAGACTAAACTCCAACATGTTACGTCTCATGCTTTATAATTGAGACATTTTAGTGCCTTTGATCAGCACCCTGTTATGTAGAAACTTTAGGTTGGCACACATTCAGAAAAATAAATGTGTGTCCTAGCCATAATTCACCAATTAAACCAGTGCACTACAGACAACCTCTCAGCTGAAGTGGTAATCACACTGCTGCAGTATAGATGAAGCAGTACCAGCAGCCTGGTTTACGAGTAGTTCAGCCGACTTCGCTAGCATTCAGCACTGGACATGAGCCCATCGGAGCACTGTTCAGCAACAAGGGAGACTAGGTTTGTAAAACTCTACAGCCTGCCATGCTGTTTTTCTCAGCTGGCTGACAACATACGGTTTGAATAGGGGCTCCTCGACCAGTGGTTTGTATCATCCACTTTTACGGGCCAGCCTAAAAAGGCGGTTATGACGTAGATACTTACAGCGCAGGGTTTCATTTATAGCTCAGCGTCGAATTTCTCTCGTAAATAGCACGACCACAACACTAGACGGATGTACTGTATGTGTTCGGGCTGTAATCAGCTTTAATTATATTCCCTCAGAGTAACGGTGGAAAGGGCCGCCTTGTCTCATTACTGAATAAACTGCTGACGTGTTATCACCATGTTCACGTTCTGTCATTCACTGTGATAGAGGGGATTGGGGTGTGCAGAAAGTCTGCAGTGGAGGTGACTCGGATAGATCTAATTCAAGTGTCTAATTGAAACGTAAAAAAGACTGAACTCTTCAACTTCCTTAGCGTTGTCTTCACTCTCAACAATATCCATCGCTATCTGGAAACACAAGCAACCACAGCTGACCAGTCGCAGTTCTTGCGGTCCCCACGTGGTATCTCCATAGCCGTAATAGTCCCCACGTTTTTGGCGGCTACATGTGTATGGTATAAATCCAGCTTTACAGTTCCTCAGATGCCAAGGTGATGTCTTCAAAATTGTTTGTTTTGCAGTCAAAAACCAAAATATATTTAATTCACAAGGATATAAAATACAGAAAAGCAGCAATATCCTCATATTTGAGAAGCTGGAATCAATGAATGATTAATAAATTATCAAAATTGTCAGTTTTCTGATTTTTTTAGCACTACTGTATAGAGCTGAGGCATTATTTAAATAGAAATAACATATTTCATGTTACCATGCATTTCTTGTGTTAAGTCAATAGGGTATCTACTTTATTCCAGAGATAATTTCAAAATAATGGCCAAGAATGGCTGCTTTTATTTTCTCAAACTTCTAATTAGTAGAAAGTCTTTGCACTCATTACAATAGTTGGAGGTTTAGGAGTTTCATAGATCTGCATTCAGCATTTGCATTCCACGTAGGTGATGTTGGTCACAAGCAACCCGTTTTTTTACGTATGCTTTTTTTTAATAGCTCATTGTGTTCAGTTCAGTTCACAACACTTCACACTTCCTCGCCTTCGGCAGAATCATGGCAGAAATAGAAACCTGTGGTGCAACAACCGACCGTCTGGACTGATGGCACTTTCCTGGCCATCACACTGATTTTGACCCATTTGCAAATTCTGTCCCTGCTGTGGGCAATATTACAAAGCCATACTGCTGCAAAACATTCCCTGTGTATTATAGCCTTTAAAAGGTCTGAATTAAGCTCAGTATGTCTCATTTGATGTCCAAGTGTAGTGTTTTTAGGTGCGAGAGTCTCAGCAGATTGAATTCTATGCAAAAGCGTAAACTATGAAATCTGTGTACTGAAAACGCTGCCTGACTGTTCGTCTTTGCTGCACTGCATTTTGAACTCTTTGCATCTTGTAATAAAAACATATATGCAGAGATGGAAAGTAAAAAAACTACAGTTATTTAAGTCATGTGCTTACAGTATATGTACAATTCGAAAACTGGAAAAATTAAATTAAAACAAATCAGCACCACAATTAAAATAAAATCCTGCACAAAAGGTACAGTGAATAAAATAGAATAAAATACCCAAAAATACATTAAAATAAGTTAAAAAACCGTAAAAAAAAACACACACAAAAAAAACACATTAAACATATTGGCAGTGGAAAAATAAAACTTCAATCACATTTTTTATTTGTATTTTATTATTTTTAGGTTGATTCCGGTATTTTCAGAATACATTTAAATTTGACTACTTTTAGACCGATAAATAAATTATTATTATTATTATTATTTAGTATTTATCCACCAGAATTTTATTCCTAGCAGGGTAGAGAGGACTTTGCAAGACCTGGTCACAGATGACTTCGAACTTTGGCTGAACTTTGGCTGCAAAACCAGACAGAAAATCAGGGGAGTGTGTGTCACTATGACTTGTAAAGCTGCCTGGGAAGGCGCAGCTGCACGCTCCATTGAAAATAATTAACTCGCTCTGCACAATGTTGCACATTTTGTTGCTGTACTTGTGTACATTTTGAATACAGGCCTTTTGTCTCTGATGGAGTATTTTACATTTTCTTTTATTTCAGCACGGCTTGTTGAGGAACTGTCTGCCTTGGATGGTGTTTGGATGGTGTGTAGGCTCCCAACTGCTGGCTACAACAATGATTAGACAGGCAACATATTTCTGCTTCGTCCATGTAGCGCAGGCCATGTCATCAAAGTGCCAACTTGTCACTAGCCTTTCCAACAACCCTTTGAAAATGAAGCTGAATATGAGAAGCCTCCCTTGCAGTGGTACCAATGTACTGCAGCATCAGTTTCTGCTCTCATTGCAGGCTCGAGCTGTAACCAGAAACTGGCAGGGGGAAAAAAGCAAAAGACGGGCTGCCAAACGAGGCTGTGGCGTGTTCAGGCTTTTCAAGGCAGGCCTGTGGTGTGACTGTAATCATATCTGGCCATCGCAATGGGCAGGTGATGAGACGGATGTGTCCAGAAAGAAGTGTGAGGCATAAAAGCTAAAAGGCCCATATGCCCTTGGCAATTCGGGGGCTGTTTTCATGATGTGTTTGCAGCGGCATATTTCAGATGCACAGCAAGGATGCGTGGAAATGGATAAATCAATGAGGCCATCTGGGGAGAGGAAGTCAAGATGAGAAATGGTTTAATGCTGACGTTCATTCGACAGTAGCCTCACAGACCTAATTATTCCATTCATTACCGAGATGATGCCAAAAATAAGGACACAAATCAAATGATTTTCCTTTTTAATTTGCCTATAAGCAAGGTCATACAATATATATTTTTTTTTTTTGCAACCTAAAGGGCAATTAAACGCTGAAGAGACTTGTACTTTTCTACAGATCAGGGTTTGAAATACGATGTTTGTGGAAGGTTTTTAAACAAAAAGAAAAATTTGTGTAAATGACATTCACATGCAGGAGATAAAATCTGGCAAATGTCTAAAAATAATTAAGCATAGACTGCCAACGCGTGAAACAAAATAGCCTTGTACTTGGTAACTGCAGCACATCTAAATTAAGGCCCCAGTTGCCAGGAGTATTACTGAATATCACCATTGTCATTGTCAGCCCTCTCCAGCTGAGTCCGTTACTCTCTCCCGCTCTCTCTCTCTCTCAGGATGCAAAAGTTTAATGACTGATTATGTGGTTGTCTATGAGGGAAACATTAAACTGTATTTATATTATTAACACTAGTGAACAGCATCTAACTGACCATAAATAGAGGACAGCACATTTGAGGTAAGTATGAAATGATTGAATCGCTACACTTTAACATTCAAACGGAGTCATATTCCTCATTCAGTGAAATTTATTGTATTTTATTGCCATCAGGAAAACTATCCCCTATCTCCATATTATCAGCCTGTGTTGAGTTGAATGAGACTCATAGGCTACTGGGCGCAGAATGCAAGGTTGTAGTGTATTACAACTTATATTAAACATAACCAAAACACTAAATTGGAGTCATTGAGTTTCACATAAAAACGGGCACTCTAGTGAAATACAGTAATCTCAAAGTATTATTACTCTGCTGTGATATCATGCACATTATAGAAAATGTCTGTGCCAGTGAATAACTCCTCAATGAGTGTCATTTAGCTTCAGTGTAGAGGAATGGGTGCAAATGGCACAATAACATTTAACCTTCACTTAAACATCATCTGGAAAAAAGGTGAAGTTTAAGCTTTCGTTGCAACATGCATAAATTGTGTAGATTGCTGCCTCACGCTGGCAAAACACGGGGTGGCCTTTTATTGTGAAGCAGTCACAGGAAAAAGCTATATATTTGTCATTGAGGTGGCCGCTAACCGTGATTGTCCGTCCAAAATGACAGTCCAACTTCTCAGATGGGTAACTAACTTTACCAAGACCTGCTATTGTGTAAAAGTACTAGTGTGCAGCGTGAAATCAGATCGCGGTTGCAACAACAGACTTGCTTCTTCATTAAAAGGTGAGTATTTCTGAGAAAAATGACTGCCAGGGCCGGCCCTAAACTTTTGGGGGTGTAACGTGTTGCCACTTCACATGGCACTGAACCAACTGTATTAGTTTAAGCACACAATGTGCAAATACGCAGCAACACTATCTTTAGACTACAGTAAATACAGTATTGTCTGTTACCCCCTAACCCTGTGAATGGTTCTTGTCAGGGCCTTTTGCTTGATCTGGTTAAAGTTTGATGCATATTTTAGTGTAATGTTCTCACTGGAAAGGCATGAATCTCACCTGTCTTCAGGTGTAAGATGTCCGAATGTAGAAAGGATGTGACACGACCAAAAAGATATGATGCAAACTCGTGTGTCATTCGTTGACTTTTGTTCTCGTCTTGTTAATTAATTTTATTTAACTTATATCTAATACAGCCGCAAAATGTGATTTTCTTTTTTAACCACCAAATCCAGGGAGTGCTTGTTCCATTTCGTCCGTCTCTGAGCTTTTTGTTTTGTCACTATTTGTTGGCAAAAACGGCACAAAATGATGTCAGTTTTTGTTTTTATTTCGTTATTGTCTTGTGTTCATTAAAAAAAAAAAAAAATCTTTTCCAGAGAGCTCCCTAAGAAACTTGCTTAGGGCCAGCTCTGATGACTGCTGCCCCATACATTCTGGGACCTGTAGTAATAAACCACACTTGCTGTTACCACTGAAATCTTAACGATTACAGCTTTAACGTTACATTTGGTCACGACAAACTTACCGAGCTGCCTCTTGCATGCTTAGCTAAACATGTGGCCCTGTGTACTCTGCATGAAAAACAGAAAGACGGAAGAGTAAAACATGGACCTACTTTTCTTCATTCATGCACATGGATAATTTAATTCATCATTAAACTGATAAACTTAGTCTACTGCAGCTTTTACTGCTTTAATAGCTTTTTTCACCTCTCATTTTCTTCTCCAGGACTAATTGGCACACTAACAAGCAGTCACTATTTGTGTGTGAGGGGGAAAAAATCCACCATCACTTGCAGGGTCTCTTGAACAGATTGGCCAACCCAAGATCATAGAGATACATATCATGTGAGTATTTTACAGGTGATTGTCAAATTTCATATCATCAGTCTGAAAAAAAACACACACACAAAAGTCTTGAATATAACAGCAGTTGTTCAGTATCCACTGCAGGAACGCAAACCACACAGCAGTACTGTGTCAGAACATTTTTACTTTTTAGCATCAACACCTCCCAAACACTTCAGGAGCAGTCAGCCCTAAATGTGCTGCCAGGGAATCTGATGTCATTTCAGGCAATAAAGCTTTCCTCTCCTGCTCTTGACATCAGTAATTACCAACTGGCAACATTACCTCACAGACTAGAAAAGCAAGAAACGCAGCTGGCTCTGCATTGACTTGTTCGTATATAAAAGCCTACATTTTTATTAGGTAACCATGTGCTAAAGAGTACTGTATGCCCCCAGATTATAGGAGTGCTAAACTCCTAAAGAGGCAATATAAAAATCAGATGTTTCCTCCAAATTTAATTATTGCTTTCAGTGTGTTTGTGCCGTTGTGCCGAAGAAGACACTGCAGCCAAAAACTAGCACCTAAGTTTTTATCAGAGGTGAGTTCAGGCAGCAAGTAGCATTAGGAGTCCTTTCGAAGGAAGCAACATTTTATTTTTGTTTGCTGGAAAAGCAAGACATGAAGGAAGGGAGGAAAAAAGGAAAAAAAAGTTCTGCTAAACAAATTTGTTTTCCTTTTTTTGGCTAGTCATTTAATTTTTTTCTCTAATCATAGCTTTTTTTGTGAAAAATTGGATAATTTTACCTTTTTGGGCCTCTAACCGTTTTTCAAATTAAACAAGCTGAGGGCGAACTCCAACAACTCAGACATCTGAAACATGACAAGGGGTCACAAGCCAAAAAGGTTGGGAACCACTGATTTAATCAGTAACAATGTGTTGTATTTCATTAGCTTATCACGTGTTTTATTATATACACTCTTAATCTGAAAAGCAACTAGTAAGTATTGTCACATACATTTAGTGGAGTATATTATATTTCGCTCTGAAATGTAGTGCAGTAGAAGTAGCATAAAATGGAAATTAAAAAAAACATACAAAAATAAATCAAAATTGTACTCAAGTATTTGAGTAAATGTACTTAGTTAATTCCACCAATGGTAATAAAACACACTGTTACTTTGTTCAATGCAGTTTTGCTGATTGGAGTTTTGTGGCTTCAGTCTCACTTGGTCTGGTAGGACGAGTAGCTTCTGGTGACTAGTGTTGGAAAACTTTAGGTAGGTATTGCTCTGTAATGAACATTGTGTGAACACCGTTTCCTGACTGAACTACTCTTGTTTACTTCTGCTACTCTCACAATATGTTTAAGCATTTACCATCCTGTAATTGTCATTTGTGACCACAGTGTTCAGCAAAAGTTACATAATCTAACTTTAAAAAGGTTTTTAAGTCATAAATACACTTGTTGATTTAAAATGTTTCCTACACGTTTTAAACTTACTTTATATTACACCTGAGGGGTGTTTCTATATATTGACTGGCTAGATTTTGTCCAAGACTTCACAATAAACAGAAGACAACAAACTATGACAGAGATCATACAGGCACGTTAGGTTTAATTTAAA